>LPNX010996532.1:36688-107373 GCA_001517045.1 Pseudotsuga menziesii | reverse complement strand
TCTAAAGTGGATGACTTCAAACTTATTGGGTACTTAGACTCAGATTTTGATGGCGATAAGGAGACAGGAGTATCAACTTTTGGATACACTATGAGTCTTGGATCAGTAGCTATCTCATGGAGATCACGCAAACAATCAGTTCCGACAGATTCAACAACAGAAGCAGAATATGTGGCTGCAGCTGAAGCAACGAAAGAAATAGTATGGCTTAGGAAGATACTTGAAGATTTGCAAGAAAAACAAGAGAACTCCACTCCATTATTGGTCGACAATACTTCTGCAATCAAGCTGGCTAAGAATCGTAGATTCCATGATCAAACCAAACACATTAACACAAAGTATCATTTGATTCGACATCATGTAAAAGCCAAGACAGTCCATCTTCAACATTGTTCCACAAATGATCAAGTTGCAGACATCTTCACCAAAGCGCTTGGACGAGAAAAGTTTGAAAGGTTCAGAAACATGCTCGGACTTACGAACACCCCTTCGGATTAAGAGGGGGATTGTTAGAATATAATCCGTTAGGGTTATATAATGTAAATAAATAAATAAATAAATAGTAGGAAGCCAAACAGGCTGAGCGGAAGGTGAAACCCAACCGCCATGTGATTTGTATAAATATAGGCATTTGCATTTGAATAATCAATGAATCGGGAGTTATTACAAACAAAACTTGAAAGAGATAAAAACATAAAAAATCTAACTACCCAAGAGTCTCTTTCAGGATTTTTAAGGCCCTAATCGGGAAAACAAGGGTGTAAGTAAACAGTAAGAAATTATACAATGTCTAGGTAAACAATCAAATCATCATTTTTTACTTCATTTTCGAAAAATAATAAATTAATCAAAACATGAACTACTTTACTTATGATTATGCAACTATCCTATCCTATTCTACCATTAGCAGTTTATTAAACAAAAATGAACAAAGCATGACAATGGGACAATGCAGGCTTCCCCCAAATGGGGTAAGACGGGTGTGGGAGCCGTAATCCCACTCGTTTTTTTATTAATTATTTACAATGCCTTTCTTTTGATGTTTTTTGCCTCTTTTCCTATCTTTGGAAGGCTTCTGGATTGAGCTGAGAAAGGGGAATGAAGAAAGGGGGATAATGAGTCTTTTTTAAGCTTTGAATCTTCAATTTTTCGTCAGCACTTCCGCTGTACTTGTCACAAAAGTAAAAAATTAGCAAGCTAACAATACTAAAAAGTGATAGGAAAGACAATGCAAAAATAAAAAAATTTGGAAAAATTCTTTGCACTTAGAAAAATTTTGGAAATTTTGCATGGAAAGTACAAACTTCTTCCTAGATCTAATGAATAATATTAAATCTAACACAGCCTAAAGAAGATAGATCTAAATATAAACAATGAAAGAGTGGATCTACTTCTTAAGCAATGCAAAACAAGAAAAATGAAAGGGTAAAGAAGAAGGGGTTCTTGTGGATGGAACACAAGAGCGGAAGAGAAGTTTCCAACTTTCTTTTGTAAGAGAATAATACGATCTGTGTAGGTCCTGCAATCACAAAGTGTTAAACAAAGGGGATGCTTGAAGCTTGGGCTAGATGTAGCTGAACTCACACCCTTCTTCAACCTGTGAAACCTAATAACACCAAAACTTAAACACAAAGCGAGATCAAATCATATGAAAGTATGTTAAGAGAATTAAATCAGGATCAACACTATGTATTACTGACTACTCATCTTCATCAAGATTCTAATTTACTTTGCATAAATAATCAACTTGAAACATCAAATGATTACTCTACCGTGTCAACAGTGGCCCTCTTGAGCTTTAACAAAATAAAATTGATCTGATTCAAAGTATTTAAAAGCAAAGGGTTAGAAGCAATGTCACGTCAACCATGAAATGTATACCACATGCAAAGAGCTCATAGACCTCAAAAGTCGAAATTCTTATTAAAAATTCAAAGCAAAGCCTGATACAATTTCTACAGAGTAACTCTGCCACAAAAGTTCCACCCCTAATAGAGCTCAAAGAGCCTCTATTTATACAAAGGGAGAAGGCTAAAACCCTAAAACGAAACTAAGAGTAACACCGGAGTAATTGAATGAGCTCAGCATGATGATTTGGAGTTGATCTGCGCTGTAATTGAGTGCTGGAGTAACGAGGGAGGGTGAGATGGCTCATCCTCCCTCGTAATGATCACCCAACCAATAGATAACCCACACCTCAACCAAAAACGGATTTGACCAAAGAAGGAAAATTTCTGGCTCATAGTTCAACTGCTACACTCCAATAATTGATCTAAAACTGACTGATATTGATTGGAATCATCATAAATGCTCTGTGCTATGTCATTTAGCCTTTTATTTCGCTGAATTCGGATTAATTTGGAGAGATTTGGATTTTCTCCAAAATAGTCATTTTTATTAATTAATCAATATTTTCCCCAAAATTGACTTTTTTGAGAAAATATGAGTTATGTGGCTGAATGATGATCTGAAACTTGGATCTGGTTGGCTGGCTGATCAAGAATGATTTTTGGCTTAAGGTTAGAGCCTTCAAACACTGAATTCGGGTTCTGAATGACTAACTTATTACAAGTTGAATTTTTCCATTTAAATTATGGAAAAATTTAATTAAAAACTTAGGAAAAATTAAAAAATTATAAAATTATAAAATAAAAATTTTGACGCGTCAGGTAAAAATTTTTCTGAATTTTTTCTGAGGGTCCTAGTGACTTAGGACATGACCATAGTCTAGTCTAACAATGTTTGGTAGGTTTATATATACTAAGTTGGGCTCTAATAACCCCCCAAGGCCTAGAATTCAAAATCGGGCATTCCAGCTTTGGAGGAAGCAGGAGAAAACCTCGTCAATTATACTCGGCTATAGGCAAAGCATAATTGTCAAGGGCAAAAAACTCCCTGGAATACCTTAGTTGAAATTCTACGTCTTAGGAGACTGAACCACTCAAAACACCCTACTAGCACATTTTGTTACAAACCTCGCGGGGCCATGGTCATAATTATTCAAACAAAAAACTGACTAGCTAAAACTGGGTAGACATAAAGGCGAATCATCTGATACACTGGAATCAAACATTTGTCATGTTTGTCAACTGGCAGCTCCTCAGGTAATCCAACTATGGTACAAATAAGTGGATAACATCTGGCTCCAACTGCGGGACGTGTGCTCGATCTAGTCTCTTATGCAAGGAGAGCATACGAGAACCCCAGAATCTCTGGTTTCCATATCCTGTAAAAACATCTCAACTTGACAAGAAAACCTTAGTAGCACAAGTTTCATGAAAAAGAGCCAATGATCCAAAAGTTGCTTTATTCAAAGAAAAAATTTCACTGAAAAATTTATTTATTTCTAAATACATAAAGAAAATGCTAAAGTAAACGCTCACTTTAAGGAGCCTATTTTCCTACTCTAAGCATGATACAAAAAAGGCTAGGTGTAATCATAAATGCAGTGTAGCCACCTAAGCATTTTATTAATATAAAAAAGTTTTTCCTTGTCTTTGGTTACCAGCCAAAGTAAGGACACAATTTCCAGAAAATGCAAACCTGCGTGATGATCCAGAATGGGCGGGCTGGATGGGGAATCATAGGCATGAATAATGTCGTCAAACTTCTTCCCAAACTGGTAGGTGCTCGCGCAGGCTGCTTCTATCCATGACTGGATAGCTCTGATATACAAATCGAGATGATGCGGCAGGTCGACTACTCCATCATGTTGATCATCAAGGCTTATCAAATAATAACTCGTTGCATGAGCCCCAAGCTGCTCCAAAACATAAGGAACATCTATATGTGAAGACAATGGTGGAGAAAAAACTTCAACTAGTTGTATCCCATATGATTCTTCACCGCACTGCTTTTTTAAGTCCTTATTACAGATACTCAGATACAATTCTGACTGATCATTTGAAAACTCTAACTGTTCTTTTTTACAACTTTCATAAGTCTCAGAATAAACACTCCCCTCGCTGGACACATCATAGATGAAATTCTCAAAAATATTTTAAAAAATATCATAGGTTGGATTTTCAGTAAAAGTCCAATAATCATCATCGCCATCTATGTCGGATATGGGAGATGCCTCATCACTGGTATCAAGTCCCTGGCTACACTCCTCATTCTGCTCAAAACAATCTTCTTCAAAAAGCTGGGTTTCAAAGATATCACAGGGGACCAAACTTTCCAAATATTTGTTATCCGGTGGGGAGCATGGAGGACTTTCATCACATGAAACCTCTAAGATTTGATTTTCAATTAAAGTCTCGTAGTTATCATCCATCTCAGATGTAAGGGATTCTTCCTCACTTGTATCACATCTCTGACTATATCCCTCCTCATGATCATAGTCATCTTCTTAAAAAAAAGGTCACAAGGTAGTAAACCTTCCAAACTATCATCATTATGCTCATTTGTAGGATTAGTGCCAAAGTTTTTAGTGAGGTTATCCAATTGTTGATTATAATCTTCGACTTGACCTCGGCTTTCTGTGGTGACAGGAAGGAGCTGTCCAACTTCGTTAATGTACTCAGGCTCTCTTGAATGTTGTTTTGCCTCTCTCCAACTTTCTCTGGAAATATCATGCATGTCACCTACATAGTTTATGTACTTAGGATCGCTTAATGATGCTTTAGGACCACAACCCTCTGGAAAACCATGCTCCTGAACATAGCATGCATAATAGCAGTAAGATTCTTCATGAAGGGCTTCACATGCCCTACAAAATGGCGTGTAAATTTCAACCATGTTAGCAGCCTCTAACTAATGAGGAGGCCTTTGTTCATGGCTGGGATTTCTTCTTTGCCATGTTGGTTTTGCAAGGAAGGTTCTAGGAGGTGGTGGAGGTTGAGATCTTTCAACAGTTATGACCTGATTCTGAATCTCTTTAATTTGTGCTAAGTACTTCCTTTGCATGTCTTGCATTTTTTCTGTTAAGTCCATGAGCTTCTTTTCATATTCCTCGTTTGATGGCTCTTTTCCTTTAGGTTCCACAGTTTTCAAAGGAGTTGATGATCTAGAGTAACCCTTGATGTTTGACTCTCCTGAAGACTGCATATTCTTATCAATTTTAATGGCCAAATTCTGAGCTTGAAGCAGTGTGGTTGGCTCCTCGTCTCTAATCTGGTACTGGATCTTGCCACTTAATGCTTCTATGTAATAATCCAAAGTGGAAGCTGCAGGAGGAGCATGAGTGGCAGGGATGGAATTTGACAACTCTGTGAACCTATTGTTGAACTCATCCATGGTTTTTGTATCAGAATTCTTCATACTAGTCAAGGCTGCCATGAAATGTCTAGGTTCCTTTTTACTGCCAAACTTTCCAAGGAAAGCAGTCTTGAAGTCCGCTATGGTAGTAAAAGAATTGTTTGGCAAATTATCATACTAGTTGTCGGCTTTACCATCCACAGACAGAGCAAAAAGGGTCATGTATACATCTTCATGTTTGTCAGTACCCCTGACATAGGCACCACAGTGTTTTGAAAAATATCAGAGATGTTGCTCAACAGAGGTAGAGGCATCAGTGCCTATGAAAGTGACAAGCTTATCACTAGCTTTTTCGGGAATGTTATGGGGTTGACCTGCTATCTGAGTAAAGTTGAGTTGAGTAAAGAACTCACCCATTGTGTCAAGGAAACAGTTATTGTTTTGAAAATTTTCTATGTTTTCTGGAAATAAAAGGTGGATGTCTGAAACTGACTCACATCCAAGTTTTGCAAGGTTCCTACGGGAAGCTAGTTTGTTTAGTCTCCTCCTATAGACTTTTTCAGGGTCAAGGATGAAACTAAGCAAACTTTCAGAGTTTCTTCTAGTCGAATACCTCGAAGTGTTAACTGACAGTGGAGTCACTAGGTGAACTTAAGTCTAATTTCGGAGAGTGATTGGACTAAAAATCTACCAAAAAGGGGAAAAAGGTAAAAAACTAAAAAGAAACAAAGGTCATCCAGGAACAAAAAGATTTGTCCCCGGCAACGGCGCCAGAAGATGTTGTCCGCCGATTGCACACCAGTAGCAGAAATCTTCCAAAAGTTGTCTCCTCACTTAGGAAAGTGGGAGAGGTGTGACCTTGGGGGCAAGCACAGAGCTAGGTGCTGTCACCTACTCCTAGCTCCTCTGTTTAGGCTAACTCCTAATGAAGCCAAGGGGGGTAGTCCCTAACAAAGAGTTTTCTAAGGCTCAATGTGGTTAAAGTGTTCTAATTGGTTGTGGATGCGGATGGGTGTTGTTTAGGAGTTATTGTGATTAGAGGTGTTTATTTATTATGATTATGACACATAAATCAATAGCAATCCACGTTGCTAGCAAGAGATTAAAATATAAGAATGATTCCAGACTTAGTTAATTATGCATTTACAGATAGAAATTAAAACAGGCCACAGACAACTGATCAAAATAAACTAATTATGTAGATTAAAAAAAGAACCAGTGCCTTATGGAGTCAATTAATGCTGAAATGCGCAAGAGAATTAAACACAAGTCTAGAAATCAAACTAGTGAATGTTAGGTGATGCGAGTGCTCTTGGTAGGTTTTAAGGATTTTATGTGCTCTTGATTAAGGTGTCAACGAAGGTTTGTCAAACATCGGAAGAATTTTCTAAGTTCACTCTATTGAAGACATGTCGGGCCCGCCCAGTATCCCAGGCTGGTATCGCAAAGATTGACCAGCTAGCCGAGAAGCTTAGACAACAGGGTTCCGGCACCTCTACTAGGAAGTACTATGGAAAATTCCCTACAACGCGGTGCATTGGTTACGGGGTTTTAAGTTTTATTAAGTTATTATTACAAGATTAGAGATCCAGTGCTATTTCTGGGTACTCCGATTTTGAGGTCGGTCAGAGCATACTTCAGCAAGGAGAGAACGAAGTTAATTAATTATGGGGTGTGTGTTGCAAATTTTATTAAATCAATTAATTAGGACTCTCCGATAGAGAGCGCTCTTGACCCCGTCTTATGACAGTGGTTCAAGAGACTTAGCTAATCTAAGATGCCTAATGCAAGGGTATGCAGTTCTAAGTATGTTCTCCGATAGAGAGTGCTCTTGACTTGTGTTATTGCAAGTTCAAGAGACTTAATTAATTCGTTAAACTTGAAAGAGATAAAAACATAAAAAATCTAACTACCCAAGAGTCTCTTTCAGGATTTTTAAGGCCCTAATCGGGAAAACAAGGGTGTAAGTAAACAGTAAGAAATTATACAATGTCTAGGTAAACAATCAAATCATCATTTTTTACTTCATTTTCGAAAAATAATAAATTAATCAAAACATGAACTACTTTACTTATGATTATGCAACTATCCTATCCTATTCTACCATTAGCAGTTTATTAAACAAAAATGAACAAAGCATGACAATGGGACAATACAGGCTTCCCCCAAATGGGGTAAGACGGGTGTGGGAGCCGTAATCCCACTCGTTTTTTTATTAATTCTTTACAATGCCTTTCTTTTGATGTTTTTTGCCTCTTTTCCTATCTTTGGAAGGCTTCCGGATTGAGCTGAGAAAGGGGAATGAAGAAAGGGGGATAATGAGTCTTTTTTAAGCTTTGAATCTTCAATTTTTCGTCAACACTTCCGCTTTACTTGTCACAAAAGTAAAAAATCAGCAAGCTAACAATACTAAAAAGTGATAGGAAAGACAATGCAAAAATTAAAAAAAATTGGAAAAATTCTTTGTACTTAGAAAATTTTTGGAAATTTTGCATGGAAAGTACAAACTTCTTCCTAGATCTAATGAATAATATTAAATCTAGCACAACCTAAAGAAGATAGATCTAAATATAAACAATGAAAGAGTGGATCTACTTCTTAAGCAATGCAAAACAAGAAAAAGGAAAGGGTAAAGAAGAAGGGGTTCTTGTGGATGGAACACAAGAGCGGAAGATAAGTTTCCAGCTTTCTTTTTTGTAAGAGAATAATACGATCTATGTAGGTCCTGCAATCACAAAGTGTTAAACAAACGGGTTGCTTGAAGCTTGGGCTAGATGTAGTTGAACTCACATCCTTCTTCAACCTGTGAAACTTAATAACACCAAAACTCAAACACAAAGTGAGATCAAATCATATGAAAGTATGCTAAGAGAATTAAATCAGGATCAACACTACATTTTACTGACTACTCATGTTCATCAAGATTCTAATTTACTTTGCATAAATAATCAACTTGAAACATCAAATGATTACTCTACCATGTCGACAGTGGCCTTCTTGAGCTTTAACAAAATAAAATTGATCTCATTCAAAGTATTTAAAAGCAAAGGGTTGGAAGCAATGTCACCTCAACCATGAAATGTATACCACATGCAAAGAGCTCATAGACCTCAAAAGTCGAAATTCTTATTAAAAATTCAAAGCAAAGCCTGATACAATTTCTACAGAGTAACTTTGCCACAAAAGTTCCACCCCTAATAGAGCTCAAAGAGCCTCTGTTTATACAAAGAGAGAAGGCTAAAACCCTAAAACCAAACTAAGAGTAACACCGGAGCAATTGAATGAGCTCGGCATGATGATTTGGAGTTGAACTGAGCTGCAACTGAGTGCTGGAGTAATGAGGGAGGGTGAGGTAGCTCATCCTCCCTCGTAATGATTACCCAACCAATAGAGAACCCACACCTCAACCAAAAACGGATTTGACCAAAGAGGGAAAATTTCTGGCTGATAGTTCAACTGCTACACTCCAATAATTGATCTGAAACTGACCGATATTGATTGGAGTCTGTTATCTCTAGGGTTGTTCCTAGTGTGTCTTTTCAAATTTTGGATTTGCATTGGTTTTTCTTGTTTTAAATTTCATTTTGTTTTGTGTTTTATTATTGAGTGTTAGCCCTTATGTTTCCCTTAGGTACCTTAAATCATTAAAAGTTCTATTCAGTAACTAAAAACCTATGTATGTGCAAAGGATTATGTTTTACATGGCAAATTTTTATAAGCTGGCAGCATATTCCCAAACTGGCAGCTTATGGAGAGCTTGCAGCATATGGCGTTTTGATGGTATAATAGAGATATGGTATGTTTCGGAAAGGTTTATGGTTTATGATATGAAACTTTTGATTGATATAAGCTTTGATTATGGTATTGAATCTATGCTTTGAGCATGAACCTTCGGCATTCTTATGTCTTAATGATTTTTACCATAAAATGATGACTCAATACGGAAGCATAATAAAGGATACAGGTGGTGTCTTTTCCCCAATGTAACCGTTCATGCAATTAATGCTAATGGGTTATCGTGGCAAAAAACAGCTAAACACTTTGTTTTCCCCCAATTCATGTTTCATTTGGCTGCTGAAAAGAGGTATGAGAGCGCTGGTTTTGTTCACAGTGCACCTTCACGAGCTGAGTTATTTCATGTTCAGGAAATATTCGTTTGTGTTCGAACCCTAGAGTTTGCAGGGTTAGCATTGGAGTATATCTATTTGTTTATTTGCAGTTGCAGCAGTGCTGGGTTCGTGTTACAGTGTGAAGATTATGCAGCTCTATAAAATCTCTTGTACAGGATATACATTTTGAGGGTTTTTCTGATTGACGGAGTTTCCTGGGTAAGAGCACTATTATGTAAATATTCAGAAAATCAGGCTCGTTTTGCAAAGCCCTAGAACGTGTAAAGCAGGGTTATCTGTATGGTATATATTCTCGCCTGCATTTTCAGTTTCAAAATGGTATTGCTTCAGCATGCAATAATATGAAATACTCTGTTCTTGATAATACTCTGTCCAAAGTTTCATAGGGTCTGCAAGGGTAATACTTATCACCAGTCTGATTCAAAATTTCATCAGAGTTGTCTCTCTGTTAGTTTTTAAAGTGTTACCTACAGCACAAGAAGATTCCAGGTGTTAGCACTGAGCTGTATGAAGCAAATTACCTCTGTTGGTTGAAACTTAAAACTCCATTTCTCTACACAGGTTAGATTGAAATCGTTCTAGGGTTTCAAGATGTCAAGAGAGATTGAAGATGATGAACCTGAACTGATTGAAAAGAAAAGAGCAGGAGGCTTTATATGCAGACTGGAGCCTAGTAATACCCAGTGGATTAAACAATTTCCACGATCTGCAAAATTGATTCAAAAATCAGGCTGGTTTAATTTTTGTGACAGGTTACAGGGTTATCACTCGCAGTTAACAATGGCCTTTATTGAAAATTATGATGAGGGTAGAGTCCAGTTGCAGAGTTTGACTGTAAGAGTGAATGAAAATTCCATTGCTGAAGCAATTAACGTGCCAGCAGAAGGCGAAAGATGGTTCAAGCAAAAGGAATGTAAAGAAGACTTCAGTGAATTTCTAGTCCCTGGAGATGAAAAGCTTAATTGGAAGAATGGTGTGCATGTTAACAGGATGAAGCCATCATGGAGAGTACCTTTAGAAGTTGTTCAGAAATACATTACATGTGATGGAAGGTATGACCGAGTGTTAAAGTGTCATTTAAAGCTTTTACTGCATATTCATGGTGTTATACAGCTAAATCTCCCTTTCTACCTTCTTAAAAGTCTTCAGAAGATGGTTTTAAAAGTGCAAAAATACCCATCATATACAGCTAGATCAATCTACCATCAGGGATTGATCAAGCTGTTAGTTTTAACCCAGTTGGAAAAAGAGGGAAGATCATGGAGTTCTTTACTGGCAGAACGTGGTTTCAGTGAAAACCCTAAGGAAAAGGGCAAGAAAATGATGGAGGATGCCCATCAACAGATAATAAACCCTGCAGATGCTGTTAATAAGGATAAAAATGAAGAAATAAATGCTGTTGATAAGGCTGGACAGAGCAATGTTGACCCTCAAACACCCTGCATACAGGAGGGTACAGAAAAGCTAAGTGATATATTTAAAAATATTGTATCTAACAAGTCAATCTGCAAACAGTTGTTTAAGAAAGATAAACCAAGGACTGAAATGGGGGAAATAACACAAGAAGCTGTTAAAGAAGTTGTTATCATTGAGGATGCAGCCAGTGAAGGGACTATAAATACAGTGGAAGAAAAACATTATAAGAACATGGAAGAATTCATTGACCTGCAGGGAGTGGCAGGTGCCATACCTGAAATATTTTGTACAGGTGAACACAATAAACATGATGCAGTTTCAAACCTACAAAGTCTGTCTGAAGAAAAGGATGATATGAAAGAAGAAGATATAGATGTGACTTCAGAGCTTAATCAGTGTCAAAGATCCCTTCAGATTTATAAAGAACAAACCAAATATTTACAAGATATTAATGAAAAACTCTTGGTGGCAAATAAGAGGCTAAGAGAAGATATGGAGGAAAAAGAGGCAGAGTTCCAAAAGCTTTTGAGGGTTTCTAGGAATATCCTTAAGGAAAAGCGAGCTATGCAGAAGCAGCTTGAACATGTCAAAGCCCAGGTGAAGGAAAATGACAAGGACAAGGAGTTGGCTCGACTTCAAAGGCGTTCCCAAGTTCTAAATGACTTGGCTACGTTAGCCGAAGCTTCTAGAAGTTTATAGATATTTGAAAGTTGTTTTATTTTGAATTTGTAATATGATGTGTGACAGCTGTAGGACACATGTAATGTAAAATCATTTTGAAAGGGATTTGATGTCCCATTTTGTAGGGGTTCGATCCAAACTTGTAGGATCTATGGTTAGTTCTAGATAGAATATTTTTTGATATAAAAACATCTATCGAGCTAGTAAGAAGAGGTTGGCTGTTTTGGGAGATATGCTGGAGCACTTGTAAATACCTCTGTATTTCATGAAATCCTTGCAACTTCAATGTACAGGTTTTAGTTTTGAATGAATTTGATGTTGATTTGTTGCTGTACTTTATGAACTGTCTCTTTGATAAATATTTTGTGTATTTGGTCACTCACATTCCAATGCATGATTCTTATCTTAAATTGATAGTTATCTTTCCTTTATACAAACAGTAATAGTTTCATTTCATATTCGGGATCATAAAACCTTATTGTTGAACATTGTCATTGCTTTTATGTTATACAGAATTGGTTTCATTTCCCTGTACCTCTTATTCATACCAGCCTACACTTCAAATACTCTGATTATCTTATACATACCTGTATTTATCCATCTGTTATATACCAGATTTGTTCATTGTAAATTGTGTGTGAATGTTATGATTACAATAGTCCTAAACTGTATAAAATTGTACAAACAAGTGACAGTAGCCTAGTGTCTGTAAGTATCTTTTGCCATGGTTTAAATACCAGCTTCATTCAATTTGAACATTATTCAAACTAAGATTTCCTTAAGCTTGGATCCTGTAGTCTAGGTCCAACTTTAGGGATAACAGAGTCATCATAAATGCTCCGTGCCATGTCATTTAGCCTTTTATTTCGCTGAATTCGGATTAATTTGGAGAGATTTGGATTTTCTTCAAAATAATCATTTTTATTAATTAATCAATATTATCCCCAAAACTGACTTTTTTGAGAAAATATGAGTTATGTGGCTAAATGATGATCTGAAACTTGGATCTGGCTGGCTAGCTGATCAAGAATGATTTTTGGCTTAAGGTTAGAGCCTTCAAATACTGAATTCAGGTTCCGGATGACTAACTTATTACAAGTTGAATTTTTCCATTTAAATTATGGAAAAATTTAATTAAAAACTTAAGAAAAATTAAAAAATTAAAAAATAAAAATTTTGACGTGTTTGGTAAAAAATTTTCTGAATTTTTTTTGAGGGTCCTAGTGACTTAGGACATGACCATAGTCTAGTCTAACAATGTCTAGTAGGTTTATATATGAGTTGGGCTCTAATAGCCCGGTAAGGGCCAGAATTCAAAATCGAGCATTCCAGCTTTGGAGGAAGCGGGAGAAAACCTCGTCAATTATACTCGGCTATAGGCAAAGCATAATTGTCAAGGGTGAAAAACTCTCTGGAATACCTTAGTTGAAATTCTACGTCTTAGGAGACCGAACCACTCAAAACACCCTACTAGCACATTTTATTACAAACCCCACGGGGCCATGGTCATAATTATTCAAACAAAAAAACTGACTAGCCAAAATTTGCTAGACATAAAGGCGAATCATCTGATACACTGAAATCAAACATTTGTCATGTTTGTCAACCGGCGCCTCCTAAGGTAATCCAACTATGGTACAAATAAGTGGATAATACCCCCGACATATGGAATGCTTTTATCTAGGGAGTGGGCAACTGGTCTAGGTGGATACCTTATGGTAGATTTGTCAGATATTTGTGTTCCAAACTCTAACGGTGCTTTAATTAGGATTAACAGAGAGCCTTGTTATGAAATGCATTTGGAAACTTTTGAGGAAGGGATTTAAGACACATGGAGATGAATTGCTTAAAAATGCTAAAGCTAATATTGTGGGAGATGAAAATGAAATTTGGGAATATGAGCAACCTGAAAACATGTTCATGGTAATGGAAGATTCTGATTCTTCTTTTGAAGAAGATCAGATAGCTGAAATTGCTAGGAGAATTAATTTAGAAATGCTTAGGAATGAGTGTTCAGAGGAATTGGAAGAATTGAGAAGAAATGACAATCAACCTCAAGGTCAAGAACAGAATAATTCAATAGAACAAGAGCAAATAATTGAGAATCCTACACCTAAAGTTGATGAATCTGATCATACTAGGCATGTTGAAGGTATTCCTTTTAGAGTAAGTGAATGGTTTGCCTTGATTGACCATAATAGAGAGAGGGAAAGCCAAGGGCTTGAACCTATTTACCCATGGGAAAACCATCCTGAGTTAACTGCTGTAGTGGGAGTTGGTGATGAAGCAAATCGTTCCCATTATTTTGATGTTGCCGATTCATTATCTCATGTATCTTTAGAAGATAGTAACTTGAATTAAGTCCATGATAATTCTCTAAGCTGGGAAGATGATGCTTTAATTAATGATGCACCTGAAGGAGAATTCAATCTTAACAATCTTGCTATATTTCAGACTCCTTCATATTTTCTAAATAATGCTTTATTTGCGTATCCTCTCATTCCAAATTTTCTTCTGTCATCTAGTCATCATAATCATGATCTTTCTCACATTCCTAGGTTTTTGGTATCTCAGTCAGAAGTAGTTCCAACTGAGCTGGAAAATATGCACATTCCGGTTCCTACAAGGGAAGGCTCTAGCCACAGTACTGTTATATCCCTTGTGCCACATCCTTTGGTAGCACATAGAGATTATGGACTGCAAGGGAAATTGTCAAACATTTAATGTGTCCTCATGAGGAAGGGCCTAATGTTAATGTCCAAGAGACGAGGAGAGAGGTTAGAGAAATTCTAGCTGGTAGGGTAGCTATTCCCATTGATGGCGGTCCACCTAGATTTGATGCAGTTCCTTCCAGAAGGAGCTCAAGAATTATCACCCCGCAACCACGAAACCTTGTTGAAGTCCATCAAATGCCTATACATAACATTGAAGTTGTCCCTGAATCAGTGAATAGGAATAGATTTCCCACGGGAAATCAAGTCCTTATCCCAAACCACTTATTACATATCCGATCAGGGCGAGCTAATAACATTTGGGTTGGAACTTTCACCGTTGAGCGTTGCATTGGTGACATGTGTTTTCTTGCTACTGGTAATGGACGACAGATCTTACTTCCTATCAACCAAAGGGAGTTGAGGGATTATATCCCTGACCTTACTTAGCCTTGAGTCTTTTCTTGCCCGGTAAGTTAGAGTAGGTAGGACCTAAATAAGCGTCTTTTGGGCAGTAGTTTTTAGTTTTTTTTTAGTCTGGCATTTTTTGTCTTTTCTGCGAAGCTTGCCTTTGAATCTCTTAGTGTAGTCCTGGGTATTTGTCATTTTCCTGCACAATAAAATCAAACTCCTTTTGAGTTATTACATTAGATTTACTTCTTGCCTTCAAGTTTCATGCACTTCAGTTTCAGTACTTTCTTTTATCTACGCATTGTTCTGACGACTGGTCTGTGAGTTTGGTATAGCTCTGGACATTTTGCAGGTAGTGGATGACATTTTGATAGCTATGGCAGAGCTCGAGTGATGGATCGAGGATACGAGTAGCAAAGTGTGAGGACTAGAGATTCTGAGGTTCTCAAGCGCTCTATTCAATAGAGCACTTGCCCCAGCTAGAGCCAGATGTTATCACATATATAGTAGTCGGGTTACCATATTCTATTTTTTTATTCCAGTACACTTTTTTAGCCAATTCCCTTACATATGAGACGCTGAGATGAGCGTCTATGATGGATCACTATTTGATGATGGACTATAGTACTTTCCCATGCCATGATTGAGTCTCAGAAAACTCAGATTTGAGGACTGATGTAGCCATTTAGCCATTTACAGAGCAGTCAATATTTCCCAGAGTTGCAGCAGAAGTTTCTCAGTGGATAGATGTTGGTTCAGATTGATTATTTACATGTATACGACTCAATAGATATTATCTTGTATTATCTTGTATTATGGTTATTATTGCTTTTATACTCATTCTTGTGACATGTCTTAGCATTTAGTGTCATGATCTGGTGATCATATAGATACGTGGACCTAGTTGTATTGATATTATATATGTATGTCCCTACTTAGACCTAGAATTTCTTGACCTATACTCATTGGTTCTTGCCCTCCTTAGGGAGAATAGAGGTGATCATTCCCACCATACTTTGGCTTGCTAGTGTTGGTCTCATTTTTTACTATCTCTACCCATCCATTACCTTCCAGTTATGTCTATATCCCGACCTACTACTTGAATTGTGGCATGGAGGACCTTTCCCCACTATAGCCTCTTTGTTGGATAAGCTTCCCTGTTTATTTGTGTCTCGGTTCTGAGTTTCCTAGGTTGTGTTGGCTAAACCTAAAACAAATAGCGTTGCCATCAATACAATGTATATGAAAATGAAATGAATATCTTGTGAAAATCTCATTCGTGAAAAGAAGTGTTTCTAAACATACATGAATGCAAGGAAAGCCTAATGAAATTGGCTTTGAAGTGTAAATGTGAAACGTGAAATGTAAAACCCATGTATCAAGTGTTTTTAAACACGCATGGAGCATGAAGCCTTAATAGATAGAAATCCGAGTAACAAATGCATGGATCAAGGCTATGGAAACTCGAAGGCCCAAAAAACAATGGTTCTTAAAAGTTATATCTAAAGATTGTTGGCCTCACTTGTATTTGATTTGGATTGTGAGCATTTGTCAAGGTGAATAAGCACCTCTGAACATAACTTACCCATTTGTGAGACACTGCTATTCTCCATGTTATTGCTTGTTCGGCATATGCTAGAGTGAGTATCCCCTTTCCAAAGTGTCATAGTGTAGTTGGTAGTCACCTTTTAGCTTAGCCTTTTGATTTTTAGCCTTCATCCTTCACTAACAAATTGATTACAACTATGAAGTGAGTATGGTCTTGAAAGTTTGGTCTGAGTCATAATTAATAATTAACAAAACTCTATATATTTGGTTGGTAGATCGCCAGTGAAATAATTACTACTTGTTATAATTGTTATTTGAATGATTTGTAGAGCATGTCTTAACGTCTAAACACTTGCAGCAGATTGATGTTAGCCTGGGTCATATTATTAATTATTTCATCATTTACAAATTATTATTATTTTATTTGTCTGGGCATATCAGATATTGTACATGATTATGCAGAGATCTGTAGGGTGTATGAGTATACACCGTAGATGGATTTGGGCTCTTTGAGTACAATGAGACATTTTATTTTCAGTTCCAGGTAGTTATAGTGATGATTTGTCTCAGTATACCATTTTGGTGCAATTTTGCCATGTTAAATGGCCTGTTAGAGCAGAAGACTGATTTGATTGGTTCACCTAGGGCGTTGTATGAGGAGTGGGTGGTCCAGCCACTTGTTTTTACCATTATACCTACCTCCCAAAGAGCCTGGTGGGCTCAGTTGGACAACGCAGGCACTCCAGGTGGCAATTTGGTAGGTTCACAATTCCCGAGGCAGATTAAAGATGGTGAAAATGGCTACGGAGGAATTCGATTTGGGCTACTGAGGCAAGGAAATGGCATGGGATAAGTTTTGATGATGAGTGTGATGTCTTTTTCCCCTTCTCTAGCAGTTGCAGCATTCAGGAGGACCTACACCCATCTCTCTGGCATATTTTATGATTTTTTGGAGTTTTTGGAGGCTCACGATTTTCCCAAAGTCACAATTTTGCACTTGGAGTTATATTTTATTTATATTGTACCATGGGGACACACAAGGGGTGTTAGTCATTGCCCCCTGGACCCACCATGAGCTTTATTCATGCTTATTTTGTCATATTGAGTGGGATCCCCTTTCCTACGGCAATTTTGTCCATTAATGTGTTATATTATTATATTGATCCATGTATTTTATGTTGAGCTTATCTCAACCGTTGATTAGAACATTTTGATCTTTTAATCTTAGCCACCCATTTAAAAGGTGGTTAGGATTTTGGTATCTTTCCATCCTATTTAAAGGGGAGAGCTTCTCATTGTAAAGGGGTCTTTGGCTCTTGGAATCTTGATAATAGAAGAACTCTTTTGTGGAAATTCTTGGGTTTCCTTTGCATCTGGTGTTCTTCGATGGTGATTGGAAAGCCTATTGCATCCTAGCATTTGAGTATTTGTGTTGAGATCTATATTTTTCATGGAAACTTTGTTTTGTCTACAAGAGGGTGACTTCACTTGGGCGATTTTGTAGGGCTTCCTCAACTCGCTTATTTGGCATCGCTTGTATCAGCAGGTTATCATTAGTATCATTGTGATCTATGGTTTCATCTTGTTATTTTTCTGTAGCATTTGTCCATTTCTCTTGATGCATCAAATCTGATATTGTTGACGTTTGTTGTGCAGGAGGGAGGGAGCATCGGCTTCCCTAGGCAAATCGATTTGCATAGAGTCTTCATCCAAATCTTCTCAAATTGATCGGGACGGCATAGATCATCATCATCAAGGCATTTACAAGGTTATCCAAGTAAGATCCATAGGTTTGTTCTTCTTTTCTTGGTTCCAATCCATTGGCTTCTTCATTTTATTGTCAAAACCCTAACTAAAAATAATTGAAAAATTATATGGATCAAACCGCTTGATCTTTTGGCAAACCGTATTTAGGTATTGTAGATCAGGTCAAACCCTAAGTGGGTTCTCCTAAGCGTCATGCTTGGGTGACTCCTTTGGGCCCAAACTCCAAGGCACCAATCCCTCAACCCTAGTGCAACCCCTCACTTGGCCAATTTTTCTTGTGTTTTGATCTTATCTCTAAGGCTTGGGTATTTTGATACTGTCATACCTTTCATCAAGTCTATCCATTGGTACTAGATAGCCCCAATATTGTCCTTAACCTCCTTGCATTGGACACGGTTCCCAAGGCAGTGGATATTTTCATCATTTGCTGGTACCTTGATCCTAGATCTAATAGTAAAACTCGTAAGTCACTTGTATTTCAAATTTAGATCGATTTCACATCTCATAATCTTCTTGATCCAGGCCATAACACATCTTGTGACTTCATTGATAGATCTAGGGTTTACTTCACCTTACACCTTACGTACTTCATCTTCCATTTATCTGATCTAGGTCTCCCCCATTGTTGTCTCGGGCTAAGACAACATCAAGTGAAGATTGCCTCGATTAGCGTGACAACCATTCGTTTGGGAATCGAGGCTATCTTGGTTTACCTCTTTGGTTGCCCATCCCTCTACCGTCCATCTTGGATCCATCTCATAGGGGCAACTACAAGTTTGGTGATAACAATACCATGTTTTCATATCTTGTGCAACTACTTTGCCGTTCTGCATATTTTTTAAATATATGTATTATATTATATAAAATGCATTCCCAAGACTCTTTACTCCTGGGTTTTGTTTTGGAAATGGTGCTCCCAAGACTCAATTAGGCATCTTTTCCCTACACACAACAATTTTGTTATGCAAATAGAATTCTACATATGTGAGCTATTTTGTATGTTAGCTCATAATTGTAATAAAGTTTTAGTTCTAGGTCTCTATGGTATCATATTTAAATGATTGTAACCAGCCACTATTATGTAATAAATGCTTAAAGTATATTTATTGAGTAATGAGAATTAGTGATGCTAAATAAAGGTGTAATTACCCCTTTAATTTTAACGTGGGTTTCAACTTTTCAAGGTATGGTTACACTTCCTTCTTTTGTATAAATAGGAGTTTTTCTGCTCTCTTATAACCATTGGATGGTTTTCCAATTGGGTGGATTCTTCTTGTATCTTTCCTCAAGGATAAGTGTATGGGGAAACCCTACCTTAAGGGTATTTTTGTTATTGAAGGTCATTATTATCTCATTTTCATCAAGGTCAATGTTTTTTTCTGTAAATGTCTCCTTTCCCTTGATATTTGTGGATTGTGTAACTGTTTATTAAATCTCTGCTATTATTTCGGTTTTGTCAAGTGAATCATAGTGGTAATTCCCATTTAGATTTCAGGGATGCTACAGAAATTGTCCTTGAGAATGTTTTAGTGAGTGAATCTCACCTTATAATGGAAGCTTAAGACCACAGGGAAAAGCAGGATAAAAGCTATACACTGGCTAAAGAATTTTAATCTCTTCTGTTACTTTACAGGGAGTTATAAATCAAACTTGAGTGTTATATAACAAGTTTATTTTTTTCCCTTGCAGTGGGAAATTAAAGCTCACACTTGTTTCATGAAGGACCATGCATTTGTCTACACACGTTTGATTTCAGGGTATGTGTTTCTAGTTTAATTTTCATGCTTTGACTCTATAAGGCATTGCCTTTATGTGAATGTTCTATTCAATTCAAACTTGTGAGGCAGGGAAATCCCAAAAAATTCCCCCATTTGATACCCAAGATTTGATAAACATGTGTGACTTGAGCATATTATGCCAGTTCGTCCATCCGGGGCAGTTGACTATTTTCCATCTGTAAAATTGGAAATAACTTATTAATTAAACAGAAATCTATGTTAACAAAACTGTAAATTTCCTTGGATGTTGGAGATACAACCTGAATACTATATAGGTGAATATAATTACTTTTTAATCCAGCATGAAGTAAACAATATCCATTATCACATCATTGTGTTCCTGAGGACGGGGAATATATTTTGGTCCTTACCACTTTATTCATCAAATGGATTCATTTTGCCAAATCCATCAAGACATCCATTAAAGTCCTAATTGACAGACAAACTGTTTTCCTATGCCAAATAATCTACAGTTGTACAGAAGTCAGCAATTGGATCTTTTCTTCTGCTTATTGTTGGAAGTGTTTACGTTACAGTTTGTGCATGTCAGTGCAAACTCATACCAATCCTTTTTTTTACAATGCAGATGATTTCAACAACCCTCATTGGAAATAGGTACAGATGTAAGCTTGACTTCAGATAAGAAACAAAGTATAACGAGGGAAATGCAATCAAGGCTTCTTGTAGTGGTTTACTGCTATGTTTATTCTGCATTGAAAGCTATGAAATAAATTAAACTACATTGCATTTTTTTCATTGGAACAGAAAGCGAGTGCAATTACCAAAAACATGAAGTTTCAAGTTTCAAGCATCTAATCAATCATATACAGAATGCTGTTTCTCGACCCATGTGGAAGCTTTCTCAACCTATTTGGCAACTTGACAGAGCTGGTTACAATTATTCATTTGAACTGACATTGTCTAGCATTTTGAATCCCTAGGAAAGGTCATCAGCAAATAGTCAGATCGCATTAATTTCTTATTTCCTTAGTGAACTGATGCGATGTTGTGAAGTTTACCAATTTTTCTTGTCGCATGACTGAAGTAATTCGCTTCTTTACATCTTTTAGTATTTTACGTTCAGGCACTACGGTTTCAGAATAGATATGCCTCTTGTATAGATGAATACAGAAATGTCTACCAATATGGTATACACGTGAGAAGAAACTATAGAACCAAACACCTCTGCAAACAGGTTTCTGAAACCATTGAAGAAACAGAGGCAAATATGCTTACATTTGCAAAAATGTTTTGAAGGCATAGAACACTAAAAATAATACGTGAACTGCAAAAATAAGTATTATGGAGGAATCCAAACTACAAAACTGCAAATTTCCATAAATCCATATTGTTTGAGAACTCTCAGAGCTGTTTGGCATATGAGTTTTTGATAATCTTTTTAATTCATTAAGGTTTGGCTTTTGGTTTTGAGGAACTTATCAAAGACGCATTAGCTCTACCAAAGCTATTTTGAGTATATTTATAACGGCATTTGGTATATGATGACTGATATTAGATTGGCATGCTGATGACTGCAGGCTATTAGTTCAGTTCTGGTGTAGTTATGGCATCCTTCCTCTTTATGCAATTGTTACTCAGGTTTGCTTCTAGATCTTGGCCCCAAACGTTTCAATGTGGAGTGCTGGTGACCCATTTGTTAATTTAGAAATCTTATTAATACAACCAAGTCAGCATGATAGGCATGGAATTTGGATAATATGTTAAAATATTGAAGCCAAGTTTGTAACTTGCCAAAAAATTATTTAGCAGCACATTAGATCTAAAGTGTCTAACTATTCTATGATTTGGACCCATATATGAAAAGAATCTGTCAAATCATGACAAAAAAGGGACGACCATAATGGGTCCAAAACGTAGAATAGTTGGACAATTCCCATTGGATCTTAATAATACAACCAAGTCGGCATGATAGGCATGAAGTTTGGAGAATATGATAAAGTATTAAAGCCGAGTTTTTAACTTGCCAAAAAATTATTTAGCAGCACAGTTTTCTTCTTATACTAAACATATGCACACAATGAAATGCAAAGATTAACAAAATGTGATATGAAGATCTTTTTTATTGGGAATACTTGATATCAGCTTCTGTTGTAAGCTTCTTCTGAGTTTCCTTGTGTGTACTTACTCACAGATGGGATCCCGGTTCAAGAAGGCCTTGATTGCAGAAGAAATCAGAGAATCCCTTCACGGTTGGCGCAAGCGAGTTAGGGAGAAAGCAAAGCGTGATTTCTCACATCCATCTCTGACAACTACAAAATCATCAATGTCATCTGAGCCTGTTGTAATTGAAAAAGATGAAATTGGCAATCATTTAGCAGCAGACTGTCTCTCTGTCAGTCTGTCTAATATCACAAAAAGGTCCAATAGCTTGCAAAAAGAGTTATCCACAACTCCCCTAGCTCAGGATTTTGAGGAGGAAGCTACTGCTCATCTGTTTCAACAAGAGGAAACACTGGGATCTCGTGTTTCTGTATATTCTCTTAGGTCATCAGAATACATAGTGCCATTAGAACCAGACAGTATGGATGACATGGATGATGGCGATAATTCCACAGACAATGAAAAGGGTGAGGTGGAAAAACATGTTGTGGAACCCTCTGAAACTGCTTAAAGCCCTCGTACCCTGAACCTTTAACGCCTTTGAAGCATTGAGAACAAATGGGATGAACATTATGTAATGTACGTTTAAAAAAGGATACAGATCCCACCATACTTAACAGCCTCCAAGGCCTATAATACAAGGAACGAATGAATGCAGTGCAATATTTTTGCTTCCACTGTGGCAAATTGCTCCATGGGACCTGTTATATGTAAGGTTGCGCTGTATTGTTCTACAGAATTTCCCTCTGTTCAAGAATCTCCGTAATGAGAAAAAGCTGAAACTTGCATTTAATTTTCATAAAAGAACCTTGTTTCAAGTTTCTGAATATTGTTTCTACATTTGAATCATTTCCTTCATATTGGTGCAATTCAATTGTGGATTTTCGGCTCACTCCACACAAGAGGACATTCTTGCAAACTATTATCTCCCCCCATTAAGACTGTTTTCACAAATTTTGTAATTCTTTCCATCCAAACAAGTTTGTGTTCAATTCTCTATCAGGATTGTGGATTTTTTGTTTATACAACAAATCACATCTTGATAGAAAGGCTTGAGGAATTCTATCTCTTTGCTTTGAACGTTGTATTTGCGGAATCATTCTTATTGCCTGAACTAAATGGATTTTATACTCTATAATAATAACAATGAAAGAAGATAATCACAAAAGCAAATCAGTTTTGATGGTGAATGAAATAGGATATAGTTGTAGTATACCTACTAATATAGTCTAGGCTAGGCAATAAATAGTTGTAGAACACAATGATAAATAGATGTTTAGTGGTTGTTGTGAAAACATGATTAACCCAATGGCTGAGCAGAGAAGCATTGGGGGGTGCATCTAGGGTTTTCACCCTGTTGTCCGCCGAATGCACACCGTCGGCAGAAATATTTTGGATTGTTGTTTCCATAAGCGGAAAAGGTGTGGCCTTGGGGGCAAGCAAATACCCAGGTGTTGTCACCTGATCCCAGCGCCTCCGTTTATGCTAACTCCTAACGAAGCCAAGGGGGGTAGTACCTAAAAAGGTTGTCCAAGGCTTTTTTTTTTTAAGTGTTCTTAGATGTAAGATGATAATTAGTGTTGCTTAGGAGTTTTGATATACACAAAAAAAGACCAATTACGCAATCCACGTTGCTACTTGCAAAACACGAGATAAATGATGAGACGAATATTAAGGCATTCACGCATATAATAACTTAAACAAATGGACAAATGGTCCAAACAAGATGATGCAAGAATGATGTAAACTAACCTACATACAAAACAACTTTTAAATGCAAGCTTTTTTGGATTTTTTGAAATGAGTTCTAAGTCTGAAAAAATAAAAAGAAAAGGAAGAAACAAGGAGAAGGAGAAGTGGAGTGAATGGGAACAAAAGCAAGCAAAGAATAGGCTGCAAAGAAGAGGAAAGAAGTGGCTGAAAACAGTAAGGAAGAGGGCAGCGAACAACAAGGAAGAAGAGGGCTGAAAATAGTAAAAGAGGGCAATGAAAGAGAGGTAAAAGAAGAGGGCAACAAACAGTGAAAGAGGGCAGCGAAAGAGAGGTAAAAGAAGAGAAAAAATAAGAGAGACAAGGAGAGAAAAGATCAAACTAAACCAAAAAACAAAGGAGGCGAAGTTTGATAGGTTCAAATCTTGGAGAGAGATGAATCTTTAAAATTTCCACAACTTTAAAATGGTAGATCTAGTAACCAAGAAAGAATTTTAATCTCAAAAGTGATGGAAGAGAAGAGAGCCCCTGTTGGCTAAGTTTCTTGACTTGGAGGTAAAAGCCTTGTAGATCCTGCAAGATGAAAGTGTTAGATGATAAAAGCTCTTGTTTTGTGAAGAATCACTTGAATTTCAACCCTTTCTCCACCTTTGGTGATCCCTGAAAACACAATTCTCACAAAGACAAAATATATCAAGTGCTAGAATATTAAATCAAACAAATATCCAAAAAACACTAGTATTACTGACTATGTCCTGTTCAATTTAAATATTTGAAAGACCTTGCATAGATAACCAACTTAAAGACGATAAATGGTTAACCTTTGTGCTAGATTGATAGCGTTCTTAAGCTAGCAATGAGCATGCAATTGTAAAAGAGAGAGTAGGGTTAGGAGAAATATCACATCATACAAGATGAAATCACAACACTAAGAAACCATGCATGGACCTCCAAAGTTGTTTTTATTCCACTTTAAACAAATAAGAACATTACAATTTTGGCAGAGGTCTCTTGCAAAGTCTCCATATGCAAATGGGAAGAAGAGAATCTTATTTATACAAAAAGAAAAGAAAGATAGGGCTCAAAACCCTAAATCTGGATTAAGAGTAACACCGAAGCAAATCTGACTGATTGAATCAACTCGACATTGATGAACTGAGCTTAACTGCAAGCTTGGAAGGTGAGATTGAGGAGGTGACCTCCACCTAGGCAAGTCGCTCCCCAATATCCTCCATTGGAACCTCCACCAGCCAATGAGCAATCCCCTCATGGAAAAACGTCAAGGAGAGAGAAGGGATGCACAACCCTTGTAGAGATAAACCATGGATTCGATTTAATGTTGAACCGGTGCTGCAACTGAGATAAGACTGAGTTTTAATGATGAGGGGGGGTTGAGGTGGCTTATCCTCCCTTGTAATGATCACCCAGCCAATAGATAACCCACACTTCAACCAAAAACGAATTTAAGCCAAAGAGGGCAAATTTTTGATGGAGAGTCTAACTGCAGCACTCTGAAACTGATTTGAAGGTGATTGATGATGATTGGAATCATCATTAATGCTCCATGCCGAGCTAATTAGCTTTTTATTTTATTCAATTTGGCCTTTTTTGGAGATATTTTGATTTTCTCCAATTCATTATTATTTTATTATTTTAATTAATATTTCTCATTTTTTGGGTTTTTTGAGAAAATATTAATTTCAAGGCCAAATAACAGTTCGACATTTTGGATAAGTGTGTCTAGGGGTTAAATGAGTGTTTTGGTTTAGAAAATAAGTGTTAATTTGCCAAAAACACCCCCTGCACTACTTAATTATTACAAATTGAAAATTTTCAATTAAACCATGGTCAAAATGGTTTAGTTAATTGAAAATTTTAATTAATTCCCTATTGTTAAAAAATAAAAATTAAAAAACTCAACGCTATCGGTAAAAAAAAAAATTGACAAACTTTTAAAGCATCACGGGGCTTAGGAAATGACCATAGAACATACCAATAGTGTCTAGTAGGTTCATATTTACTAGTTGGACTATAATAAGCCCCCAAGGCCAAAAATTCAAAATTGGGCATTCCAACTTTTGAGGAAGCGGAAGAAAAACTGATTGTTTATACTCGGCTATAGGCAAAGCATAATTGACAAGGGAAAAACTCCTTGGAATACCTTAGTTGAAATTTTACGTCTTAGGGGACCAAGCCACTCAAAACCCCTACTAGCACACTTTATTACAAAAACCCCATGGGGCATGGTCATTTCAACATAAAAATAAAACTGACTAGCCAAAATTGGCTAGGAAAAACATTTTGAACCTCTGATACACTGGATATGAACATTTACCATGTTCATCAAATGGCGGCTCAACAGGAGGTTCAACTATGGTACAAAATAGTTGGTAACACACCCTGGTTGTTCCCTTGTACCGCCACCATGGCTCCTTAACCCATCCCCTCTGCCCTTCAAAAGGTCGTTGGTGCATTTCCCTTGGAAGCAATGGCAACCATGGCAGAGCTAAAGTCCTTTAAGGAGGCCATGTCTACTAGCCCGATGAGTGGTATTCTGCCATTCTTGGACCTCTTGGCTCAAGATTGCCTGCTTGGTAAAGAAAGATCCATACCTCTTCATCATGATTGACTTAGATCCACTAGACTATACTGTGTTCTTCCTTTGATATGGTCTCGTCTGTAGGTTCAACAATGTTTGGCCAAGGCTTGCAAAGCTTCTTCGTTGGATTTTTGCTACATGGAAATCATAGATTTAAGAAGACGCATACATATGTTGGTATGCTAAAAGTGTTTTCAATAGTGGAGTTTGACTTAGCCAACGATCAAGATTCATTCCTAACTTGATTCCTTAGTTCTGAGGTCAAGCTAGTGTGCGCATGATGTTACCTCTAAAACCTATACTTAAAATGTTATAAACTCTTTTAACAAAGTGCAACCCCAAGGTCACTTAGGGAGGTTGCTCATTGTCATCGTAACAACTCTTCATCTTTCTTTAGGCTGGTTCTATTTTGGTGCAAGGGTAGAAACCCTATAAAATATTGCTTCAAGGTTTTCTTTAGAATAAAAGGGATGGGGGATTTTACCTAGAGTAATGTCTATCCAATTCGGTCACAAAGTCAAGATCAAAGAACAAGAGGGCTCCGATATGATGGATAATATGTAATTAAGCGATCATAGATGTGCCATAATTAATCCATGACAAATTTTCTAGCTTATGCAATAATAAAGTGAGAAACCTTCAACAACACACTATAACCATGAATTTACAAACAAGAATAATGTGCAACCTGTTGTCGCATAAAACACACCTCACCATAGATAAGTCTCCTAACCGTTTGGTGTGTACTTGAGGGCAACTATGAGTTTAGCACCCAATGTCACCTCGATTCATAACTCCTTTGTTTAGACCCCAACTCCCAAACGTCAAGGAGAGTAGTCCATGTTACCTACTAAGTCATACTTTGTCGGTATTATCAAGTGAGTTGGGTGATGAGAACAAACACGTATTCATTATTCAAAG
The DNA here is from genome assembly GCA_001517045.1 of Pseudotsuga menziesii. Lineage (NCBI taxonomy): Eukaryota > Viridiplantae > Streptophyta > Pinopsida > Pinales > Pinaceae > Pseudotsuga > Pseudotsuga menziesii. The sequence continues at coordinate 80,381 of LPNX010996532.1, read as the reverse complement.
TTCAAAAGTCATTTAGCCTTCTTCTGGGAACTTTTTGTTATTTTCTTTTGTAACACATGTTCATACCCCCTTGGGGAAATTGTAAAAAATGTCCTAGCATTTAATTTTTTATAAAAGGCTCGGTTTCCTGGACTTAAGCATCAAGCCGACTAACCCAGAGTGTGTTTGCCTTCGGTTATTATTGGTTGTTGAACAAACGACTAATAATTTCTGAGTTTTTCATTCACACCTCCAAAGTTGGGGGAGTCATCTTGGTGTTTCGGCTTTAGGAGGTTATTAGAGTCTTCGTGTTAGTGTTTTTCAACATGCTAGCTATTGAAATTGAGTTGTATGGACATTTGCTAGGTCTCCTTAGAGTTTCGTCAATTTCCGAGAAAAATAATTTATTTTTTCCATTTTTTAAGCCAATTTTTAATGGTTTAATTAAAAATTTTCAATATGTAATAAAAGTCATATATGGATTCTGTTTCTAACGTGGGGGCACTCGTTTTCACACTCAGAGTGTCCACTACACCTCGTGGGCCATTATTCAGCTAAAGATGCATCAGAAGAGCATTTTAATGCTAAATTTCGGCAAATTGGCACCATGGTCAAAGTTTGAAAATGGTGAAAATTAAAATAATTTTGAATAAGGTGACATGGCATGGGTCCCCCATGCCATGCGTTTCTCTTTGGGATTGAATGAGGATGAAACTTTGGGTTAAAGAAAGGGGGACCAAGTTCTATCTTAGCTTTGGCATCAACCTCTCTTCACGTGAATGAGTGGAGGTTCACGTGAAGGGAAGGAGGGGTCCACCCCTTCCATAATTTAAAAAAAAACCGTAAGTTGGCAAGAAACTTTGGAGTATACTTTGGCTTAAAACTTGTTCATGCAAACTCACGAGGCTAATGACGTGAGCCTCCATGCTAGCGAATGGGGAATGGTGGGTGCCCTCCCTCCCCTCATTTTAAAACTGTTTTTTATTGGGATATATTTGGAGCTAGCAGATCATGAAGATTGGGTGACATCACCCCCTTTCACCAACCTTCATGCAAACTCACGCATGAGGAAAGGAAGCTGAGTTTTAGGTTGGTGGATTTTGGTGAGCAACTTGGTGTGTTGGCAGGTAATTATGAGTTAACTGAGAGAGGTGTCAATCACCTCTGCAGTTCAACTTAGTCCATCTTCAGTTTAACTTAGTTAAAGCTCAGGTAACTATGAGTGCATCTTCAGTGTTGGTAGCCCTCCAGGGTCTTGGCTCTGGCTATAAATAAAACATCATTTCTCTCTTCCAAGCTAGTTCAAGTTGGATAGAGAGGTTTTTTTCTGTAAGTTGAGGAGCTATTCTATTGAGTAAAAGTAGTAGTGGTACAAAAAATCTTACAGTTCAAAGGCACATTCCTGCTGAGAGAAACAAGCAGGTAAAGTCGTCCTAGAAAGTTTGTCGAACCCTCCCTCATTGAGAAAAAACAGGTCCATGAAAAGAAAGAGAGTATCCTTTTACAAAAATACATGATGTTCAGACTGTAATTCATGACATGATAAAGCCCATAGACCCTGTGACAAAACAAAAAAAGAAGCCTAAGACAAAACATGTCTAAGGTTTGTGGAATGCCTGCTCGATGATAGGGCATCCGAAACCAGTGGAGACCGGCTCGCTTGGCACGTCCTTGACATCAGAAGCGTCATCGTCGCTGGAGGAGTCCGCATCTTCACTGCTAGAGGAGTCTTCATCTTCACAACTGCCTGATGTGCTTTTGTGGGCTTGAGGTTGTTTGATCGAGAGAGGAGTTGTCTTCTTCGTTGTTGTCCGCCGAAAGCACACCGTCAGCAGAAATCTTTTGGACTGTTGTTTCCCAAGCGAGAAAGGTGTGGCCTTGGGGGCAAGCAAAGAGCCAGGTGCTGTCACCTGATCCCAGCTCCTCAGTTTAGGCTAACTCCTAATGAAGCCAAGGGGGGTGGTCCCTATTAGAAGAAAAACTATGGTTTTTAGTCTACGAAAGAAAAGACTAAATCTAGGAGTTAATATGAAATGGATAAAATTAAAGATTACCAATTACTGCAAACAAGATTTAACCTTAGCAACACTTTAACTCAAATCAGATACACAATATTCAATGACACATTGCATGATTCACTTATGCAAAAAAAAACCAGAATAAACCAGTGCCAAAATGAAAAGAGTGCTTGCAAATGTGGGTTGCTAGTGTAGTCTCAGCGAAAGTAATGCATTGTCTCGGTTGGTAAACTTTAGATTATTAAATGAATAATTAATGACGTGGGTTAATTGTGGGTTTGGCCCAACAAGTCAAGTCCCTTCGGACTGAGTGTTAAAGCGGTAATACCAACTGTCCAACGGGGCAAGGATGAACCTGCTTTGAGTATCCCCCCTAACTCTGTAGTGCTTACCCTTTGCAACCTCCCGAGTTCTCAAGAAAATGATTTGTGTGGAATTTTCTATTAAATCTAATAACTCATATCCCTTTCTGATACAACCAACTGATGAGACAAGCTGCAACGGTGTAGAGCATACGGGAAAGGAGTCTTGGTTTATTTTATTAGAGACGTAACAATGAGTTGTTTAAATGACGGCCAAAGAGTCTCTTTCACCTTTAGGGTACTTGGGAAAGCAACAGTCGGATTGATTTTACAAAATTAAGAACAATTAAATAAAAGAAATATTTTCTAATTAATCCTACCACAAATATATTTCACCCTTTCGAGGTATTCGGGAGAGCGTGGGGCATGTTTTTTATTTCTAGCAATTAAATAAAAGCAGCAAGACTGAAATAACACTACACTAACGAAGTTTTATTTTATGAAAGTAAAGAGACTAATTTACTCTAAACAATTATTATGCATGTGAAAAGTAAAAACAAAACACAATGGACGATACAAGCTTCCCCCAAATGGGGGAAGGGGAAGTGAGCGGTGGGAGCCTTTATCCCCCTTGCTCTTTATTAACTTGCTTACAATATCTTTTTTCTTTTGAGGAAAACTTTTTCGTTCTTTGGATAGGATCAAAAGAGAGTTTCCAAAAATTTGAAGAATGGGTAGAGAAGAAGTGGGAGATTGGGAGGGGGGGTTGGAAGGAGCCCTTTTTATGGTTCAAGTCTTTGCATGCACCTCCAAAACTCTTCTTTCCTGAAAGATGAGTACAAAAACCAGCCAACACAAAACTCAAGAAAAACTTGCATGTTATCCCAAACTGCATGAAAATTTAAGCTCTAGTACTTGCTATTGATAGGAATAATATGCTACTTCAAATACTAAGACTAAACAAAGCTAGATCTAAGATTTTGGTAAGATAAACTTGAAAAAACTCTTAGATCTATATAACAAGAGATAGAAAGGATAAGATTTAACACTCAGATCTACTTGTTATGAAACAAAACAAAAGTAATTGGGAAGCAATATTTTTTGAAGTTTGAGGATGGATAAGGAAGACTTCAAACCCAAGCTTGAATAAATTTGAGCATGGAAGGAACCTGTAGGAAAAGAAACATTAGAAAAATAGAGTGAAGAGCGATAAGATGCAACTGAGCTCCGATCTGTACTTCACATTTGGTGATCTGCAAAACTACAATACCCTTCAAGCAAGTGATTAGATCTAGTATGGTAAAAAAAACAAGAACAAAAGCGCATAAGTTTAACTGACTACAAAATGCAAATCTTAGATATTATATAACTACACATAAGCAAGCAAGTTGAAACTTCAAATGCCTACTCTATGGATTAGAATATAACCTTCTAAGCTAGATAACACAACATGCATAAATAATAAAATAGCTACACAGATATCACCTTGGTTATAAGCAGAATATTCACCATGAAAGTTCTTGCACCATCAAATTGTCCTCCAAAGACTCAATTTTATTCATAAGAAAGATAGGAAATTACAATCATACGGGCATAGGTCCTCTACAAAATCATCCACCCTAAAAAGGGAGAAGAGACCTCCTATTTATACAAAAACCCAACCCGAGGGGGGGAATTTTTGAACTAAAGATCTAAACTGGAGCTAGCTGAGTTGAAGTGAAGTGGGGACTGAAGAGGTGAATGGCACCTTTCACCCACTGATCACCTAACTAACCAGTAGCTGCCAACACACCCCAAAATCTTACCAAATGAGTGAGTCATCCTTTCCTCATGCGATCCGTACGGCTCATCGGAGTGAAGGATTAGAAGCTCGATACCATAGTGTTTTATTTCCAAAACATATAATGTATTAAATACCATACCATGTTTTTTTCTTTTAAAACATACATATGGGGTCCACCCCATATGCTAGCGCAACCATGCTCATGCTTTCAACCAACATGATGTCATCCCTCAATACACTAATTCGTATGCATGGAATTATACCATAGTTTGATTTGGTATGGTTTAACATTAATACTGTTCTTAAAGTGGAAGGGGTCCACCAATCCTACTCACACCCCTCCACACAAGCGTGGGTCCTCACATGCCACTCACATGCTAGCGTCACCCTTCTTAAATAACAATTTGTAGCACTTCTTTTATCCAAAGTTTGGATGTTATTACGCTTTAAAAAGGATCGCATGAGTTAAGGTGACATCATACCATGTCACCTCACCTTTAAAATATTATTTTTTTTACTTTTTGAATATTTTGACTTAATGCATTTTATCCAAATTTAGCATTAAAATGGCACTCTGATGCTCAGTTAGCCGAATGACGACTTTCGGGATGCTTCAGCTGGCCGAAACATAGTGAAAGTGGCCCCTGCAGTAAAGATGTTGCTCCGGGATTGAAAATGAGCCCAACCACGCCAAAAATGCACTCCGGATCATATTTTTTTTACATTTTGAATTTTTCCATTTAGACCATTAAAAATGGTTTAAAAACGGAAAAAAAACTAGTTTTTCTCGGAATCAAATGAAACTCTAGGAGGACCTAGTACATGTTCATATGAGTCAATTGGAATGCCTAGCATGTTGAAAAACACTAACATGAAGGCTCTAATAACCTTCTAAGGTCGAAACACCAAGACAACTACCCCAGCTTTGGAGGTGTGAGTGAGAAACTTAGAAATTATTAGTCGTTTGTTCAACAACCAATAATAACCAAGGGAAAAAACACTCTGGGCTAGTCGGATTGATGCTTAAGTTCGAGAAGCCAAGCCTTTTATAAAAAATTAAATGCTAGGGCATTTTTTACAATTTGGGTATGAACATGTGTTACAAAAATTTTCTAACTAACTCCCAGAAAAAGGCTGGCGGACTTCTGAACTTTGATCATGAACAAGTGTACTTGTTCAATACTCTGGTGGCTCACCGAAAATCCACTAAGTGTAAAATTAGTGGATAACATCTGCCTCCAACCGCGGGACCTGTGCTCGATCTAGTCTCTTAGGTAAGGAGAGCATACGAGAACACCAGAATCTCCAGTTTCGATATCCTATAAAAACATCTCAACTTGACAAGAAAACCTCAGTAGCACAAGTTTTATGAAAAAGAGTCAATGATCCAAAAGTTGTTTTATTCAAAGAAATGACAAAACTTAACTAAAAAATTATTTATTCCTAAGTACAGAAAGAAAATGCTAAAAGTAAATGCTCACTTTAAGGAGCCTATTTTCCTACTCTAAGCATGATATTAAAAGGTTGGGTGTAATCAGAAATCCAATGTAGCAACCTAAGAATTTTATTAATGTAAAAAGGTTTTTTCTTGTCTTTGGTTACTAGCCAAAACAATAATATTTTATTCAGAAAATACAAACCTGTGTGATGATCTAGAATGGGCCAGTCGGATGGGAAATCATAGGTGTGAATAATGTCGTCAAACTTCTTCCCGAACCGGTAGGTGCTCACACAGGCCACTTCTATCCATGACTGGATAGGACTGATATACAAATCGACATGATGAGGCAGGTCGACTACACCATCATACTCATAAAAATGGCTAATTTGTTGATAACTCTGTGTGTAAGCCCAAAACTGCTCCAAATCATAAGGAACATCTATGTGTTAAGAAGATGGCCGAGAAAAAACTTCAGCTAGCTGCACCCCATCTGATTCTTCCCTGCACTGCTTCTCCAAGTCCTCGTTACAGACACTCAAATACAACTTTGACTGATCATGGGAAAACTTCCACTGCTCTTCTTTACAACTTTCATAAGTTTCAGAATAAAAACTCCCCTGGCTGGACACATCATAGATGGGATCTGCAAAATTATTTTCGAAAGTATCATAAGTTGGATTTTCAATAAAAATCCAATAGTCATCATCGCCATCTATGTCGGATACGAGAGATGCTTCATCACTGGTATCAAGTCCCTGGCTACACTCCTCATTCTGCTCAAAACAATCTTCTTCAAAAAGCTGGATTTCAAAGATGTCACAAGGGACCCAACTTTCCAAATTTTTGTCATCAAGTGGAGAGCATGGAGGATTCTCATAACACAAAACTTCTAAGATTGGATTTTCAATTAAAGTCTCGTAGTCATCATCCATGTCAGGTGTAAGGGACTCTTCATCACTCGTATTATGCTCTTGACTATACTCTCTCGCTTGGCTCCAGGTTTCTGTGGTGACAGGATGGAGCTGCCCAATTGTGTTATTCTAATCAGGCTCTCTTGAATATTGTTTTGCCTCTCTCCAACTTTCTCTGAAATTATTATGCATGTCACCTACATGGTTTATATACTCAGGCTCGCTTGATGATGCTTTAGGACCACAACCCTCTAGAAAACCATTTTCCTGAACATAGCATGCATAACGACAAGAAGATTCCTCATGAAGGTCTTTACATGTTCTACAAAATGGTGTGTAAGGTTCAACCATGTTAGCAGCCTCTAATTGATGAGTATGCCTCTATTCATGGTTGGGTGCTTTTATTTTCCAAATAGTTTTTGGAAGGAATGTTCTTGGGGAAGGCTATGACTACGCTCTTTCCATACTAATAACCTTGTCCTGCATTTCTTTCATTTGGGCTAGATGCTTGTCTTCCATTCTTTCAAATATTTCCTTCATTTCCATCGTTTGTTTTTTATAGGAATCCTCTTCTTTATGCTCATTTGACTTTAAAGGAGTTGAGGACCTTGAATAACAAAGAAGGTTGGATTCACCTGAAGACTGTATATTTCTGTCTATTTTGACTGCCATTTCTTGTGCATTTAGAAGAGTAGTGGGTTCTCTATCCTTGATCTGATATTGCATCTTCCCACTAAGTGCTTCAATGTAATAAAGCACAATAGATGGTGCAGGTGGTTTATAAGTGGCAGGAATGGTATTCGATAGTTCTGTGAACCTTTGGTTAAACCCATCCATATTCTCTTTCTCCTTCGTCTTTATGTTTGTCAAGGAAGCCAATTGATTCCTAGGTTCCTTCTTTTCACCGAACTTGTTAGTGAAGGCAGTCATGAAAGTTTTGAGTGTAACAAAAGAATTGTCTGGTAAATAGCTATACCAATCACCAGCCTTTCCATCCAAGGAAAGAGCAAAGAGTTTAATATAAACATCATCATGTTGATGTGCAGGATCATTGATGAAGGCATTGACACATCTGGAGAAACTTCTGAGATGCATAGCGAAAGTGGTGGCATCAGAGCCAGTGAACATAGGGGGCTTCTCTACGGCTTTGTTTGGAAGACGATGGGATTGACCTCCTATCTGAGAGAAGTTGAGTTGAGTAAAATACTCCCCCATTATGTCAGAAAAACAATTTTGATTATAATTTTCTTCAAACAAGTTACGAATGTCTAAAACAGACTCAGATCCAAGATCCTCAAGGATCCTACGAGAAACTATCTGATTCAATCTCCTATAAACCTATTCAGGGTCAGGGATGAAATGGAGTAAGCCTTCAGATTTTCTTCTAGTTGAATACCTTGGTAAGTTATTTGACAGTGGAGTAATCGAATGGATTGAAGTCTAATTTCAGAGAGTTGACTTGACTAAAAATCTGTCAAGAAAGGTAAAAAACTAAGAAAAAACTAAGGTTAAAGCCGTACAGGAACAAAAAGATTTGTCCTCGGCAACGGCGCCAGAGATGTTGTCCGCCGAAAGCACATCATTAGCAGAAAAATTCTGGACTACTGTTTCCCAAGCGGAAAAGTTGTGGCCTTGGGGGCAAGCAGAGAGCCAGATGTTGTCACCTGATCCTTGCTCCTTCGTTTAGGCTAACTCTTAACGAAGCCAAGGGGGGTGGTCCCTATTAGAAGAAAAACTATGGTTTTTAGTCTACGAAAGAAATGACTAAATCTAAGAGTTCATATGAAATGGATAAAATTAAAGACTACCAATTACTGCAAACAAGACTTAACCTTGGCAACACTTTAACTCAAATTAGATACATAATATTCAATGACACATTGCGTGATTCACTTATGCAAAAAAGAACAGAATACACCAGTGCCAAAATGAAAAGAGTGCTTGCAAATGTGGGTTGCTAATGTAGTATCAATGAAAGTATTGTAGTGTCTCGGTTGGTAAATTTTAGATTATTAAATAAATAATTAATGGCGTGGGTTAATTGTGGGTTTGGCCCAACAAGTCAAGCCCCTTCGAACTGAGTGCTGAAGCGGTAATACCAAGTGTACAACGGGACGAGGATGAACCTGCTTGGAGTAGCCCCCTGAGTCTATAGTACTTACCCTTTGCATCCCCCCGAGCTCTCGAGAAAATGATTTGTGTGGATTTTCCTATTAAATCTAGTAACTTGTATCCCTTTCTGCTACAACCAACTGATCAGACAAGCTGCATACGGGGAAGGATTCTTGGTTTATTTTATTAGAGATGTAACAGTGAGTTGTTTAGATGACGACCAAAGAGTCTCTTTCACCTTTCAGGTACTCGGGAAAGCAACGGTCGGATTGATTTTACAAAATTAAGAACAAATAAATAAAAGAAATATTTTCTAATTAATCCTACCACGAATATCTTTCACCCTTTCGGGGTACTCGGGAGAACGTGGGGTAAGTATTTTTTTTACTTCTAGCAATTAAATAAAAGCAGCAAGGCTGAAATAAAACTACACTAACAAAGTTTTATTTTATGAAAGTAAAGAGACTAATCTACTCTAAACAATTTTTATGCATGTGAAAAGTAAAAACATAACACAAGGGACAATACAGGCGTCCCCCAAATGGGGGAAGTGAGGTGGGGGAGCCTGTATCCCACTTGCTCTTTATTAACTTGCTTACAACATCTTTTTTTTTTTAGGAAAACTTTTTGTCCTTTGGATAGGATCAACAAAAGTTTCCAAAAATTTGAAGAATGGGTAGAGTAGAAGTGGGAGATTGGGAGAGGGGTTGGAACGAGCCCTTTTTATGGTTCAAGTCTTTGCATGCGCTTCCAAAACTCTTCTTTCCTGAAAGATGAGTATAAAAACCAGCCAACACAAAACTCAAGAAAAGCTTGCATGTTATCCCAAAATGCATGAAAATTTAAGCTCTAGTACTTGCAATTGATAGGAATAATATGCTACTTCAAATACTAAGACTAAACAAAGCTAGATTTAAGCTTTTGGTAAAATAAACTTGAAAAAACTCTTAGATCTATATAACAAGAAATAGAAAGGTTAAGATTTAACACTTAGATCTGCTTGTTATGAAACAAAACAAAAGTAACCAGAAAGCAATATTTTTTGAAGTTTGAGGATGGATAAAGAAGACTTCAAGCCCAATCTTGAATAAATTTGAGCATGGAGGGAACCCATAGGACAAGAAACATTAGAAAAATAGAGTGAAGAGAGATAAGGTGCAACTGAGCTCCAATCTCTACTTCACATTTGGTGATCTGCAAAACTACAATACCCTTCAAGAAAGTGATTAGATCTACTATGGTAAATTAAACAAGAACAAAAGCGCATAAGTATAACTGACTACAAAATGCAACTCTTAGATCTTATATAACTACATAGAAGCAAGCAAGTTGAAACTTCAAATGCCTACTCTATGGATTAGAATATAACCTTCTAAGCTAGATAACACAACATGCATAAATAATAAAATAGCTACACAGATATCACCTCGGTTATAAGTCGAATATTCACCATGAAAATTCTTGCACCATCAAATTGTCCTCCAAAGACTCAATTTTATTCATAAGAAAGATAGGAAATTACAATCATACGGGCAAAGGTCCTCTGCAAAATCATCCACCCAGAAAAGGGAGAAGAGACCTCTCATTTATACAAAAGCCCAACCCCAAGGGGGAATTTATGAACTAAAGATCTAAACCGGACCTATCTGAGTTGAAGTGAAGTGGAGAATGAAGAGGTGAATGACACCTTTCACCCACTAATCACCTAACTAACCGCTAGCTGCCAACAAACCCCAAAATCTTACCAAACGAGCGAGTCATCCTTTCCTCATGCGATCCGTACGGCTCATCGGCGTGAAGGATTAGAGGCTCGATACCAAAGTGTTTTATTTCCAAAACATAGAATGTATTAAATACCATAACATGTTCTTTTCTTTTAAAACATACATATGGGGTCCACCCCATATGCTAGCGCAACCATGCTCATGCTTTCAACAAACTTGATGTCATCCCTCAACACAATAATTCGTATGTGTGGAATTATACCATAGTTTGATTTTACATGGTTTAACATTAATACTATTCTTAAAGTGGAAGGGGTCCACCAATCCTACTCACACCCCTCTACACAAGCATGGGTCCTCACATGCCACTCACATGCTAGCGTCACCCCTCTTAAATAACAATTTGTAGCACTTCTTTTATCCAAAGTTTGGATGCTATTACACTTTAAAAATGATCGCATGAGTTAAGGTGACATCATGCCATGTCACCTCACCTTTAAAATATTATTTTTTTGACATTTGGAATATTTTGACTTAATGCATTTTATCCAAATTTAGCATTAAAATGCCACTCTAATGCTCACTTAGCCGAATGATGACTTTCAGGATGCTTCAGCTGGCCGAAACATAGTGAAAGTGGCCCCTCGAGTAAAGATGCTACTCCGGTTTTGAAAATGAGCCCAACCACACCAAAAACGGACTCTAAATCATATTTTTTTTACATTTTGAATTTTTCCATTTAAACAATTAAAAATGGCTTAAAACGGGAAAAAAAAACTAGTTTTTCTCGGAATCAAATGAAATTCTTGGGGGACCTAGCACATGTTCATATGACTCAATTGGAATGCCTAACATGTTGAAAAACACTGAAACAAAGGCTCTAATAACCTCTTAAGGCCGAAACACCAAGACAACTACCTCAGCTTTGGAGGAGTGAGTGAAAAAACTAAGAAATTATTAGTCGTTTGTTCAACAACCAATAATAACCAAGGGAGAAAACACTCTGGGCTAGTCGGCTTGATGCTTATGTCCGGGAAGCCGAGCCTTTTATAAAAAATTAAATGCTAGGGAATTTTTTACAATTTCCCCAAGGGGTTATGAACATGTGTTACAATTTTTTTTGAATTGACTCCTAGAAAAAGGCTGGCGGACTTCTTAACTCTGATCATGAACAAGTGTACTTGTTCAATACTTTGGCAACTCACCGAAAATCCACTAAGTGTAAAATTAGTGGATAATACTCACCATTAACGGACTGGAAGTACCTTTACTAGCTAAGAGGGATTTCATTCGAATCTGTGGGGGACGAGGAGGAGGTTCGTAGTCCATGGGTACTACAGGAGAAAGGGTAGAGGAGGTGGGTGCAGGTGCGGAGCCAAGGGAACAACCGGTGCAGGAGGTAGAGGAGGGACGCCATCATGAGAGGGCTGAGAGTGGAAGCGAAGAAGAAGCAGAATGATGAGATTTTTGATAACCCAGTAGTTCCTAGGCACTCAAGAGTGCGACTAGCCGCATTGAGGGCCCCTGAGTTCATCCTCCCAATCGATGAACATGATATGTACAACGCCGAGGATTTTGATATCGAAACCGTCGCATCTTTCCTAAGCATTGACCGGATCAGGTTGTTCAGACTGTGTGCCTCTTCCTGCACATTTGCGGCGAGGCGTGCCTCTTTGACGACGAGACATGGCAGGGCGACAAAGGGAGGCAGGGCAACCAGGGGTAGAATTGCAGAGAGCTGAATGACCGGGGGAGTGCGGAGAGCAGAACTAGGATGAAGCTGAGAGCAAATGACAGGGTTGGCAGGGGAGCCCGAGTCTTAATCCTTTGGCGCGTCAGCCCATGCACCAAGGAGACTCATTGAGGCGATCCCGCATCGAGGTGACGACCACGTACCTTCTGGAAGCCAAGGGGTCTCCACATCCGAGAGTAAAATTAATACATGCATCCATTGAGATTGATGATGTTGGGGTGACGTTAGGCAGATGACGGGGTGGCCCCATCATCTGTCTCTGTGGCTGTATTTGCATTGTTGTCACCCGCATCCGGGTTAGTTGGATAGAGAGGCTTGCTATTGTAATACTTTCCTTTTTAGTTGGAATAATAAAAGCTTTAGAAGCTATATGGTGTCTTTCCCAATTGTTGGATGAATATTGCCTCATTTTTATTGAGGTAACATGTATTTATGATAACTTTTGTTTGTTTGATTTATGAGTTTGGCCTTTAAAGGATTGTTCTCAATTCATAGGAAATGATTATCTAATAAGTTTATTAATTGATTCTTTTACTCATATATCTAGAGATCTAGATGTAGCATTGTTTAATAAGTTTATTAGCATGCTTTCATGATCTCTTTATATATATGTTACCAGACCTCACAATCTATTTGGAAAGTTCTTTTTTGATTAGCTACAGGTTGCCAAGTGTGGAAGTTATTTCGAACAAGATTGTTCTACCTCTTCTCAAAAACATTTCTAAGCATAGTCCATCAACTTGCCATCGAAAAATTCTTCAGTCAATATTTCCACAACAAAGCCTTCTATTTTTTTATTTCTCCTCATTTTATAAGTTTCTTGGTTAGTTGTTCTCAAAATGCTTTAGATCTATTCAAGTTAAAAAATAATATTTATCATAGATCTAATTTGCTTTAAGGTGCTTAAGATTCTACTCTATTAAAATTCATATTGGTTGCCCTAGATTTAGCATTTCGAGCTTTCTTTATGCAAGTCTCGTTTATTGTAAAATTTTAAGGCTTTAGATAAAGCTAGTTTCTTTGATTTAAAGGTTTTATTTAGCAAATCAAGTGCTTTTTATTGGCTGCCCCAAAGCTAGTCAAGACCCTCAAGAGGACTTTTCCTCTTGAATTATTTGCGTTATTTTATTGAAGTAGTTTTAACTTGGAATTTTTTACGATCTTTTTTTTGTGTTGTCCAAAATAATTTTAAATTGTTTTTGGGCACTTTCTACTAAACTTTGCTTGCTAGTTTTTATCAAGTCTGTCCAAAAAGAGGAGGATAGGCTACTCAAAAGTCAAGTTTTGGGCCATCCGGAGCTTCCCAAAACTTCTCCCCTCTGTCGAGCTTCTTTTCTTTTTGTATTGTAAGCTTTTGGATCCCAGATAACAAGGACCAAAGTGCATTTCTTCTAAATTTTTGTAACCAAGTAATAAAAAAAAATCTAGAGTAGGCTCTTTCGAGCCCACTCCCCATCCCCTCGGGGGGGAATCTATGTTTTTTTTTTTTTTTTTTGTATTTTTCACTTTTTCTTCAGTTTAGTTGTGTTTTGCAGCACTATATACTTTGAATCTTCATTACAAGCATTCGATATTCTTCAATTCAAAGTAACAACACTACTTACCCCATGACTTCTCGATCGACTTGAAAGGGGAAAGAGATGCGTGGTAGGACTAATTAGACAATTCATGAATTTTTCTTGCATTTTCTTTTTATCTAAAATCAACCCCTCCTCGCTTTCCTAATTGAGGTCCATTTGGACCGAAAGAGATTCATGTAGGGTTTTCTTTTTTAACAAAGAACACAAAGTTAAAATCCTTAAAAATTACCGAGACTCCGTTGTGTATGCTCTGCATTGGCTGCGTTTCGTTCGATCAGCTGGCTGCATCAAAAGCAACGTGGGTGACTAGAATAATTAGTTCTCGCATTTCAATAAACCTCCCAAGGCGGAGATCCAATGCCTCGAATTAAGTCGTTGCGGTGGCAAATTACCCAAAGGAAGCAAGAACAATTGGTTAGTGACCTCGAGACACAGTTAGGCAATGCCCTTACAGTGTAGTGTTGAACACTTTCTCAGAGATTCCAACCAACTTACATATTCCTTGTGGGTATCCATATTGGTTAAGGGTTTTGGACATACTCCCTGTACCTTCGGGTATATTGGGAGTACCCTTCCCCCCTAAGTTTAATCAACTCATCCCATATTAACTTAAAATTTGTCCAAGAGCACTTGCAACATTTCTTTCTGCAATACAACAACAATTTCATTTGTGGACTCCATTATTGGCACTGGTCTCTTTTCTAATATCATCATATGTTTCTGCATGCTTTGCTTATCATGTATTAATCTTTATGTTGTTGTGGTTTAATCAATATTGCAAATATCTTGTGTTAAATTTGTTGATCAAAACTCCTAAGTAACTCATTAATCATCACCATAAAACACTAAAGCCTTAACAACCTTAGAGATTAATAGGGTCTACCCCCCTTGGCTTTGTTAGGAGTTGGCCTAAACGGAGGAGTCAAGAACAAGGTGATATCCTTGAGTCGAGACTTGCTCCTAATGACACACCGAGTGGCTTGAATATTTCTGCCATGTCCCCCTCAGATGTGTGAAAGGCGACAACATTTTATGGCACATTTGTCGGGGATAAATCTTTTTATTCTCGAGTAAGACATACTTTTATTTTTGTTTCAAAAAGATAAAAAGATAAAAAAATTGTTAGATCTTGTCTTTAAAATTTTAAATTAAAACTCGATCCATCTGGCGAGTCCATTGTTTAATATCCCTCCAAGGTATTCTATCCGAAGGAACTTCGAAGGATTATTTGATCTCATCCCTGAGCCTGAAAGGGCTTATAGAAGGATATTGTATAGACAGACTTCTCATAGAATTCTTGAAGATTTAGGGTCTCAATCCCTCTTAGATATCCATCATTTATTTGTAGAGAGTCATATCCATCAATCTCAAGAATTGACTTTTCTCAGATAGCAGGCTCCTCATACCCTTCCAAATGATGCTATCAAGAAGCTCCCTTAATTTCAGGGCAACAATGCCATCACCGCCAAGTCTCAGCTTCAAAAGTTTGAAAAGCTCCTGGTTAGTTATTGCAATGATGTTGCCCATGACCATGACGATCTCAAAATGAAGCTCTTTGCTTTATCCTTAGAAGAAGATGTTGGAGAATGGTACCTTGACATAGCTGATAATTCATATAAAACACTTCATGAATTCCTGGATGGTTTAAGGAAGAAATATGGAGAGAAAAAGGAACCAAGACATCAGCTTGCTGCCCTCCATAACATCAAAAAGATGGAAAATGAAACCATGGATGAATTAAATACGAAATTCAAGCGCATTGTTTTTTATCTTCATAAAGACATCAAGCCCCATGATGCTGATATCCTCATCTATTATATTGAAGCATTCACTGGACATTTGAGGTGTATCAGTTAAGAGATAATGAATCTGCTGATTTAAAGACTGCCTAGCAATTGGCCGAAAAAATTGAAAAGAATATGCAATCATTGGGTAAGTCCAACGTACCTGGATACACAAGAGGAAACTTTTCCTATAACAAAGAGTCTAAGGGAAAAGCTGTTGAATCAGAGGATAAGGAAGCATCTAAAGATCTTATGAAGGAAATGGCTGAAATGATGAAAACCTTGGTAACTAATCAAAACCAACAAATGGCTAGTCATGTTGCACAACTAAATCATATTTAGAATAGGTTAGTTATGATGGAAGGAAATAATGTTTTTCATGCACCAAGGGACTTTCAACCAAAGCCTAATCAGATGTATCAAAAGAAAGCAAAAACTCAAGAACCTAGGATTCCAAACCAGTTGGATTCAGTCAACATAGTAGAGGATGCAATTCCATTTTGCATGCCTTGTTCTAATTTCATCAAGAAAGTACTTGTTACATTGTAAATCAAGTTATGGAACAAGGACTCCCTAAAATCAGTAGTTAGGATACACCATCAAGTGAGCCTGAGTTCATGAACATGGTAGGACGAATCTACCCACTGGCAGACCATCATTGGCAATGGGCCGTAGATTATAGCTTAGAAAATGATTTCATTACTCAGAGTTATGGTGAAATGCCTACCAAATAAAAGGTCTTAGAAATGAGGAATGCTATATTCAAGGGAGCCACCTATTAGAGAAAGGAGAAGTCTACACCAATTAAATAGTATAAACATAAGGTAATAATTCCTCCTGTTATAAACCCTTCACAGTGGTGATCCAAAAAGGGAAGATCACCCACCTTTCTATGTCTCTCTTTTAGTTGATGATCTTCTCCTCCATAACTGCATGCTAGATTCAGGTGCTTCATCAAATGTAATTACAAGGAAGGTAATGGAACATTTAAATCTAAGGATCACACGACCCTACTACAATGTTTGTGCAATGGATGCAAGAGAATTTGAAGTGGTAGGGATAATCTTAAACCTACATGTAAAATTGGCCAAGTATCCTGACATCGATATGGCAATGGATGGTGTTGTCATCGATGTACCAGATAATTGGGAAATGCTTTTGTCTAGAAAGTGGGCTGCAACTCTAGGTGGACACATCCAAATGGATTGGACATCCGCAACCATACTTGCATCAGAAAACACTAGGGTTATACTTCACAGAGAAAAGGAAAGAAAGCGACATGTAGAGAATCCTAAGAAGCCTAGAAATGAATTTTGCATTGCATTGAAAACTTTGGAAACTATGCCATCTTGTCCAACTTCATGGCCCCTATTAAAGAAAATATTATAAATGAAAAGATAGATAAAGTTTGGCAAATGTACTTTGACAGAGCTTATTCCAAACCTGGAAAGGGTGTGGACATAGTGATTATTTCTCCTTCTAATAAAATCTACAACTTTGCTTTTAGATTGGAGTTTGAAGCATCGAACAATGTGGTTGAGTATGAGGCATTCTTTCGAGGATTAGAAACTGCTAAGGACATGGGCATAAAGATGTTAAACATAAAAGGTGTTTCAAACTTAGTCATCCTCCAACTTAAGAATCGGTATCAATGTAAAAGTGATAGACTAAGGAAGTATAGGAATGTTATATGGGATACCATGGATTGGTTTGATGCACTTAATCTTCATAAAATCCCTAGGGAAATGAATGGTTTAGCAGATAAGTTGGCAGTAGCAGCATCCACCCTCCAGCCTTCAGATGAGATGATTAATGGAAATGGTGAAATGGAAATTAACATCAGACCTTCAATTCATGATAATGTAGATCATTGAAAGGTGTTTAATGATGATAAACATTAGAGAAAATTTCAACTCAAAATGGTCCTCCTAAGAAAAATAGTAAAATAATATTTATTCATTTTGGAGGAAGAAAAGAAAAAAACTATTTTTTTGTTCGTATTTTTGACATATCTCCTTGTGTTTTTACTCAAATTTCAATCGGGAGAGCTCGTTGGATGCGGAATTAAATTTTACATCCAGTGAGTACCCACACTGCATACTTTTGACCGACCCCGCTACCCCAAAAACAAGAAATACCTAAAAAAACATGATGATGGATGTCATCATCACATTTTTTTAGATATTTTTTGTTTTTGGGGTAGCGGGGTCCATGAAAAGTATGCAGTGTGGGTACTCGCTGGATGCAGGATTTAATTCTAGGTTTAGAGAGCTCTCCTGTGTGAAATTTGAGTAAAAATATAGGGAGATATGTCGAAAATACGAACAAAAAAATTAGTTTTTTTATGATACTTATCCCCAAATTTATATTAAAAATTTGTTTAAGACCTATATGGTATTTCAAATTTAAAGGAATTTCATTGGCTAACACATGATGACATGGAATTTGAATTAGGGTTGAAAGGCTCATTTTGAGTTGAAATTTCTTCTAATGCAACTCTTAAGATTCATCCATAATCTCCAGGAATTTGAAGGTTGTAAGATCAATTATCAATAGGAGGATAAAGAGTATCAGGAGAGTGAGGATAATATCATAAATCATATTCCAAGTAGTCGTATAGCTTTTGAGAAGTTGTTTGACAGACATGATCGTCATAAAAATAAAAAATTATCAATTAAAACTGGGGATTATGTGGAAATAAATATAGGTACAGGCAAAGACCCCAAGTTGATAAAAATTGGAAAAGGTAGTTTGGAAAAGGAAATGAATAGCTTAATCAATTTAATCAAAGAATATAGAGATCTGTGTTGGCCTTTGGTTATGATGAACTTAAAGCTTATCGGGAAGATGTGTTTCAACACACTATTCCCCTCACAAAAGAAGCCAAAGAGGCCAAACATTTTCAACAAAAACTTAGGCGAATAAATCCTAAGTTGGCCCCCATTGTCCAGAAAGAACTTTAGAAAATGTTATCAACAAAGATCATAGCACCTACAAGACATTCATCGTGGTGCTCCAACTTAGTTGTTGTTAGAAAAAAAATGGGTCAATTAGAATATGTATAGATTTCAGGAATCTAAATGCATCATTCCTAAAGGATCATTACCCATTGCTCGACATGGAAACATTACTTCAAAGAGTAACTGGTTCAGGAATGATGTCCATATTGGATGGTTTTTCCGGATATAACCAGGTGTTAGTAAATAAAGAAGATCAACATAAGACAACGTTTACCACACCTTGGGGCACTTATAAGTTTTTAAGAATTCCTTTCAGCTTATTAAATGCAGGTGCCACTTTCCAGATAGCCATGGACTTTGCCTTCAAAGAACTCATAGGAAAAGTGATTGAAATCTATCAAGATGACTTAACTGTTTTTTTGAAAAAAAGAACTAACCATATAAGTCATCTCAAGTAGGTGTTTATGAGATGTCGTAAATATGGCATTTCCTCAAATCCTGCCAAGTCAATCATTGGGGTTGACGAAGGCAAGTTGTTGGGACACATCATCTCCAAGGATGGGGTCAAGACTGATCTTGAATGGGTAGAATCCATTAAGAAGGCCCCCTTGCCTTAGAATTTAAAAGCTCTCTAGTCTTTCAACGGTCAGATAAGTTTCATAAGGAGATTGATCCCAAATTTAGTAGAACTAATTAAACCTCTACAAAATTTATTGAAGAAAGATTTTAAATTTGTGTGGACAGATGAAGGGAAGGATGCTTTCAGGAATATCAAAGATGTTATATCTAGATCACCTGTCTTAATTAGTCCAGATTTCTCCAAAGAGTTTTAGATTTTCTCTTTCTCCTCGGAAGACACCATTGCTGGTGTTTTGCTTTAGAAAAATAGTGAAGGGAAAGAGCAGCCTATAGCCTTTATGAGTAGATCCTTGCAGAATTCAGAATTGAAGTACACTTCCATGGAGAAACAAGCTTATGCTCTTGTTAAGTCCCTTAAACATTTTAGAACTTATGTCAGATACTCTAAAATCATTGGGCATGTACCCCATGTAGCTGTCAAAGACATCATGTCTCAATAGGATTGTATAGGCATCAAGGGTAAATGGGTTTCAAAGATTCAGAAATATGACTTAGAGATAAAACCCACTAAATTGATTAAGGGAAAAGGGCTTGCAAAGATGTTAACTTGGGGGAATGAGAAAGCTTTAGGAATGATTTGTCAGAACAGTAATCCAGAACAAAGTGTATCAAACGAGCTTCAGAGATTATGTTGATGTATTTGTAACTTCATAATGTATTCACTTGTATATCTTATGTATTGTACCCCAATGTTCCTATCAGAAAGTATCATGTAATGTAATTGAGTCATTTCATACCTTGATGTTCCTATCGGGAGAATCATTAATGTAAACAATTCATGTAAAGTGATAGAGGGTAACCCCTCTTTATTGATCAAGGGTTAAAGTCCCCGCAGTTGTGGGGCACTAGAGTTATTAGACTCTCCTAGAGAAGTCGGCCCTGGTGAGTTAATGTCAAGTCGGGTCATTAGTACCCTAGTTGTGGTTACTCGAGCCTACATAACTGAGTTAGGATTACTCGAGCTTACATAACTGATTCAAATATTAAGTGAACGAAAGAGTATAAATAGAGAGTGAGCCTCTCTATTTATAAGACACACACTCACTCAACTGGGGTGCATGAGTGAGAAAGAAGTGCTGGCACAAGTGAGAGAGATCAGCCGTCAGAGATCATCTTTATGTTTTCGGGTTTTACTTTTGATATTGGTGCTCATTCTATCTCTGAGGAAGTTGCGGGGTTTTTTCCTTTATGGTTTCCTTGAGGAAAATTCTTTGCGTCTCTTGTCTCTTGTGACTATTGTTGTGCATGCTATTCTCTCAGATAAGATCCTAGATCATATTGCTTAAATGATAAAAAAATCTAACATGGTATCAGAGCTAACCTTAGAAGAAGACACTGTGCAGTTGTAGAAGCTATGGATTCTTACTTTTTGGGTCTCTCTCCACAATCCATCAGTAAAAGGAGGCTAGGATAACTCTCCATTGAAGGGCGCATCTTTCTGTCGAAGCATAATTTGATTCCGGGCATTTCCTTTTTTTGGTGCGGGAAATTAGGGCTTTTTACAGAAGGGGAATTTTTGAGTGAGCCTGGCATAGGATTACTCTCCTCATCAAAATCGAAGTTTAGACACCTAGGTCAATATTTTTGGTTGGGTGAAACTCCGGGAAAGTCAAAACCTAATTTGAGCCCGAGCTTGAAAAACCCTAAAATACTAAAACTAGAAGTTTTGGTACATTCACTATATCTTGATATTGGAGAAGGATTAGGAGCCAAAACTTTCACATGCCGAAGATAAATTCCTAATGAACACTGTGTCAAGTTTTCAGCCTCAGATTCACTATATTCTAGGATATATGATTCCTCCAAGTTAGGGTTCCAGCCTCTCCTAGGATTTATCCCTAAACAAGACACTTAGGGAGAATTGCTATATCTCGGGCTACAAAGGTCCAAATAAAATTTTTCAAGATGTCCCAGAAAGGGCACGGAATGTATTTTCTGTTGTAAAATTTTCAGACCCTGAAGATGAACCAGTTAAATGTGGCAGTCCGTACAAGATAACTCTTCTTAACAGTCCTGAAATATGTCACCTTGGGAAAACGAACATAAATCCCAATTGTTGAATCCAATTCTGCTTAGACCTATGGCATTGGAAAGAGGACAGACAAGGATACCTCAGTGCAAAGTTTTAGACACAGAGGAGTAGTAATTTCAGAGGTACCGTAGAAACAATATCAGACATTTCTGTAGAATAAATCGGAAAACTAGGGATTCCTGTTCCGGGAGCTTCCATCCACTGTTTTCAGAAAATGAGTACATTGGACAGATATCCTTGAAAAGGTCCATCTTTCTATCCAATCAAAAGTTTGAAATTCCAAGTTTTCAAAATTAGGGTTTCTTTGACAAATCCTAGATCAGCCAGATCCGGAACTAGGACGGACACTTCAAATCGATAAGATCTAATCTTTTGGTATTTACATTTGAGGTTCTCATTTCAAGATGACTAATCAAACCAGCTTGATGACAAGCTTGGTGAAGCTGAAAACTTTCGAGCATGGAAGTATAGGATTTCATTGGTTCTTGAAGAAAATGAATTTGACACCTACATAAGTGGAGAGGTTCCAGTTCAAGAGGGAGATAAGGCTAAAGCCTTACACAAGAAGTACTTGGTCAAGGCCAAGAAGATCATTGTTGATTCAATCAAGGATCATTTAATACCATGAGTGTCTTCCCTAAAGACACATAAAGAGATGTTTGATTCCTTGAACACGCTATTTGAAGGGAAGAACATAAACTGGAAGATGACTTTGAGAAACCAGTTGAAGAATGAAAAGATACAGAATGCTGAGACCATATAGTCATACTTTACAAGGGTCTCTCAAATCAAAGAACAACTTGAAGCATGATGAAGAAGTAGAGAATGCAAAAGTTGTGATTACCACCTTGAATGGCCTCCCAGGATCATGTGATTCATTCATTCGAGGAATGTGTGCCAGAAGGAAGTGATTATTTTCAGCAAACTCTGGGAAGAGTGCACACAAGAAGAATCTCGACTCATAATAAGAGAAAGAGAAGATGGGAGCAACCGAAGATCAAGTGCTCACGATTCAAAGAAGATCCCTCAAGCAATGAGGAATATGAAGGACTCAATTCTCGAAGAATCTCTTAGCCATCTTAGTATTTGGATAAGAAATGATGTAATTACAAATGAAGAAGATGTTGAAGCTGAAGGCTCAAGGAGTCTACCCATGAAACAAATAAAGATAAGTATTCAATTGTCATTTCATGATATTGTTTTGTTATGCATTTATTTATATTCAGTTAATGTATTATGCGTGATAGAATGTTTGCATTAATGGTAGTATACTACTAACATGCATGTGATGGGTAAGTAGCTCATGGTCCAATACAACTCTCCATTGCTACTTATCTAGAATGAAATCTCTTTCCCGACATATTGGATTAGTGGACAAAATCAATGTTGTCCTGGTAGAGATGAAATGCATCTAGAAAGTTTCTGTAAGATATGGATGAATGTTGTATTGGCTAAAATAGTTGCATAATTATATCTTGATGCAAAAGAATTTTTCATTATGAATATACCTTATGAAATGTTTCTAACTATACAACTAATGCATTTGACTTGTAGGAAAGATTACGTACAATCACCTACAAGAAAAGAAGGACGAGACTTGTTCCGAAGAACAAGTGATGACAGTTCGAGAAATAATCCAAAAATGAAGAATAATATGACAAATGCAGTTATGTGACACTATTGAGCGACATCATTGATGCAGAACCTTCCAACTATGAAGAAGTAGCCGAGAAGAAAGGGAAGGAGAATACTAGTTCAAGAAGAATGATGTCTAGGATGCGGTATCAAAGACTTGAAGGGAAGTTCATAGTATCTTCCATACGAATCTACAAGATCCGACATACAGTAGATGACAACATCGTGGGATACAAGGCAGTATTTGTAGCACGAGGCTTCTCACGGAAAGAAGGCATAGACTACGAAGAAACATTTGCAGCCACTAGAAGTTAAGACACATGACAGGCAGACTCATGTGTGCAAATTAAAGAAGGCCTTGTACGAGCTCAAAAGGCACCCATGGGATAACACATACATGAGGAGCTTGAAGATCACCTAGAGTGATGAAGATCTTAACCTTTTCTACAAGGTTGAAGATGAAATCCTATAGAGGATGACAAGCTCACAGATGGGTGCAAGAAGAACTTTTGAAAAGGTTCAAGATAGATGATCTTGGTATCCAGTGATCCTAGATGGATACATAGAATATTAGTAGCAGAGGAAGCTACTTGTCACTCCAGTACAGAATGTTTCAATACATAGAGTACGAAAGGCATAGGGAGAATGATGCTCCACTTTAGAGGAAATGACTGCAGAATATCCTGAGGTTTGACATGGTATGACAGGATGAACAACTCATTGATGACTCTAGGTTTTACTGAGAGTAAAACGGATTCCAACTTTTACTTCAAGGTTGAAGGTAGAAGACTAGTGATGCTCCTGCTATATGTCGATGAGTTGTTCCTGACAGGAAAACAGGAACTCATTGATGCAAGAAGGATACTTGCTACCGAGTTCGAGATGAAGGACTTAGGTATGATGCACTACTTTCTAAGCATGGAGGTGTGGCAGAGTATAGACGAAATCTCCCTGGGACAAGGGAAGTATACAGTAGAGATCCTGAAGAGGTTGGGGATGATGGACTGCAAGGCCATGACCACACCTATGGTATTAGACCTGAAGCTATTGAGTGATGCTTCATCAAAGACGATTGATGCTACGATGTATTGTCAGATGATTGGGTCCTTGATGTACTTGACAAATATGAGACCAGATATTTGCTTTGTTGTGAACACATTGAGCCAGTTCCTGACGGATCCGAGACATGTTCACCTGATTGCTGCAAAGCATATTCTGAGGTACCTGAAGGGTACAATTGATTTATGGGCTCAAGTATGAGGTGGATCAGAAGATTAACCTAGAAAGTTATGTTGATTCAGATTGGGAAAGCAGTGCCATCGATAGGAAGAGCACTTCAGGGTGCTGCTTCAGTATGGGATCAGGTGTGATCTCTTGGTTTAGTAGGAAATAGTCTTGCGTGGCATTGAGTACAGCTGAAGCAGAGTATGTCGCAGCTTGTTCAGCTAATTGTGAGGCACTGTGGCTAAGAAATCTAATATCTGATTTGTTTGATCTCCAGTTGGATGCTACTTGTATATATTGCGACAACTAGAGTTGTGTGAAGTTGTCGGAGAATCTGGTGTTCCATGACAAGTCGAAGCATATCGAGATCAAATATCACTATATCAGGGATATGGTACATAGAGGAACAGTGAAGCTCCAGTATGTTGCGACGAACGAACATATAGCTGATATGTTGACCAAGCCATTAGCTAGAGTGAAGTTTGAGTACTTCGGGGAGAAGCTTGGTGTTCTCCAGATTGAGGTTCCCTCCAAAGGGAAGTGATGAGTCCGTGAGCCCTTCTGACATGGATGTAGGATTGGTTCCTCCCATGGTCAGATGTAAGTGCAGATCCCTTCTGACATGGATGTAGGATTGGTTCCTCCCATGGTCAGATGTAAGTGCAGAGCCCTTCTGACATGCATGCTAGAGTGGTTCCTCTCATGGTCAGATGTAAGTGCAGAGCCCGTCTGACATGAATGTTGGATTGCTTCCTCTCATGGTCAGATGTAAGTGCAGAGCCCTTCTAGCATGCATGTTGGATTGGTTCCTCTCATGGTCAGGTGTAAGTGCAGAGCCTTTCTAACATGAATGCTGGATTGGTTCCTCTCATGGTTAGATGTGAGTGCTGGCCTTTCTGACATGGATGCAGGATGTGTTCCTCCCATAGTCAGATGTGAGTGATGGGCATGCCTTTCTGACATGTATGCTGGATGTGTTCCTCGCATGGTTAGATGTAAGTGCTAGGTAGGCCTTTCTGACATGGATGTTGGATGTGTTCCTCCCATGGTCAGATATAAGCGTTGAAGAAAATGAATACCTACATGAAGGCTAAGCCTACAACCAGCATGAAGAAGGGCTGGCTCTGTAGAACTTCCTATGACAAGTAGAATTGAGAGATAGCAATGATGATGATGATCCAGTGATGATCTAGCATTGATGATGATCCATATTTGATCTATAGAAGAAGAATTGTATTGATGAATTGTGTCAAGAGAATACCTTCCTAGTTAAGAGGGAGTGTTGATGTATTTGTAACTTCGAAATATATTCACTTGTATATCTTATGTACCCCGATGTTCTTATCGGAAAGTATCAAGTAATGTAATTGATTCATGTCATACCTCGATGTTCCTATCGGGAGAATCATTAATGTAAACAAGTCATGTAAATTAATAAAGGGTAACCCTCCTTATTGATCAAGGGTTAAAGTCCCCGCATTTGTGGGGCACTAGGGTTATTAGAATCTCCTAGAGAAGTCGGCCCTGGTGAGTTAATGTCAAGTCGGGTCATTAGTACCCTAGTTGTGGTTACTTGAGCCTACATAACTGAGTTAGGATTACTTGAGCCTACATAACTAAGTCGAATATTAAGTGAACAAAAGAGTATAAAAAGAGAGTGAGTCTCTATATTTATCACACACACACTCACTCAAATGGGGCACATGAGTGAGAGAAGTGCTGGCACAAGTGAGAGAGATTAGCTGTCGGAGATCATCTTTATGTTTTCAGGTTTTACTTTTGCTATTGGCGCCCATTCTATATCTAAGGAAGTTGCGGGGTTTTCTTCTTTATGGTTTCCCCGAGAAAAATTCTTTGTCTCTTGTCTTTTGTGATTATTGTTGTGCATGTTATTCTCTCAGATAAGATCCTAGATCATATTGCTTAAATGATTAAAAACTCTAATAGATTAGAGCAGCAGCCTTGGTATTCAGACATCATCTTTTTCCTTCATAACCTTACATGCCCTAATCACCTACCTGGCCATAAACACAGAGCATTATGGTTGAAAGCAACGAAGTATTGTTTAACAAATGATGGTCTAGGTTGGAGAAACCCAGACGGCTTAATACTTAGATTTGTTAATGAACTTAATTCCAAGAGACTCATGGTTGAGTTCCATGCAGGATTTTGTGGTGGACACTTTACAGAAAGAACAACCTCCCACGAATTCCTTAGAGCAGGTTACTATTAGCCAAATCTCTTTTTAGATGTGCATAAGTTTGTTAGAAGTTTCCCTCAGTGTCAGTTGTTCACCGGGAAGCAAAAGATGAAATCTTTGCCCTTAAAACCAATAGTAGTCCAAGCCCATTTCCAGTAGTGGGGGCTTGATTTCATCGGTAAGTTCAAAGACAATTCAAGTAATGGTTATTCTTGGATACTTACCACCACAGATTATTTCACCAAGTGGGTAGAGGAAATACCCACCAAGAAGGCAACCGATGTTGTAGTCATGGATTTTCTAGAAGATAGGATTATCACAAAATTTGGTGTGCCATCCAGAATTATCATAGATAATGGCCCATGCTTCAGTTCTTCAGAAATGTCATATTTTTGCTTCAAATATAGCATTGTCTTATCGCATTCATCCAACTATTATCCTCAAGGAAATGGTCTAGCTGAGTCAAGTAATAAAAACTTAATGACCATAATCAAGAAAACAGTTGGTGATAATAAGAAAGCATCGGATAGCAATATTAAGTATGAATTATGGGATGATAGGATTACTAAGAAAAGTTCAACCAGTAAGAGTCATTTCAAACTTGTCTATGGACTAGATGTCACCATATCAATCCATTTAAAGCTTCCAATGTATCAGTTTCTTCAGAACTTTAGCTCAGATCAGGATGTCATGCAGAATAGAGTTAACCAATGGATTGAGTTAGATGAGAACAGAACGAAGTCCCTTGACCAGAGTATCAGAAATTCAGATAAAATCAAGACAACTTTTGATAAGTCTACCAGACATGGATCCTTTCAAGTAGGTGACACAATTTTGTTATGGGACAAATGAAGGGAAAAACCAGGAAAACATGGAAAGTTTGACATCCTATGGATGGGACCTTATATTATTTACAAAGTAGCAGGTGCTAATTCTTTTTATCTAAATGACCTTGAAGGATAAAGATTAAGCCTTCTAGTGAATGGCCTTCTGCTAAAGATGTTCTTCACCAAGACGGTTTGATGCCTTTATTGGCATCAGTGGTATCAGGGCCTATTTCTAAACTTATCTTTGCATGCATTTTATTTGTGTATCATATTTTTGTATTAAAGATGTTGTATCATAGTACTAACTTTGAAGGTTTTATTGTATATTAGTGTTGTAAAACACTTTCTCTTTTTGTACATTATATACTAACTTTGTGGAAATAGCTTAGTTTCCCAATTGGTTTCCTTTTTATATATGTGTTACTGATGGACTTTAGTTTTTGTGCAGGACCCAGAGATTTTGGAGTTCTCACATCCTCTTGTTTGATGAGAAGATCAGTCAGAGCACGTGTCGCTAGATGGAGCTAGATGTTACCTACTAATTCATACATAGTCGGTATTATCAAGTGAGTCAGGTGATGAGAAAAAACACTTGTTCATTATTCAAAGTTCAAAAGTCATTCAGCCTTTTTTTGGGAACTTTTTGTTATTTTTTTTGTAACACATGTTCATATCCCCTTGGGGAGATTGTAAAAAATGTCCTAGCATACAATATTTTATAAAAGGCTTGGCTTCCCAAACTTAAGCATCAAGCCGACTATCCCAGAGTGTTTTTTCCCCCGGTTATTATTGGTTGTTGAACAGAAGACTAATAATTTTTGAGTTTTTCACTCACGCCTCCAAAGTTGGGGCAGTCGTCTTGGTGTTTCGGCCTTATGTGGTTATTAGAGCCTTTATGTCAATTTTTTTCAATATTCTAGGCATTGAAATTGAGTTGTATGGACATGTGCTAGGCCCCCCTAGAGTTTCATCAATTTCCGAGAAAAAATAAATTTGTTTTTTTCGTTTTTTAAGCGATTTTTAATGGTTTATTTTTTATTTTTTTTAAATGTAATAAAATTCAGATACAGAATGCATTTCTAGCGTGGGGGCACTTGTTTTCACACTCATAGCATCCACTTTACTCTAGGGACCAATTTGTGCATCAGTCAAGCATCTGGAACACCCCGTGGGCCATTATTCAGCTAAAGATGCATCAGAAGAGCATTTTAATGCTAAATTTCGGCAAATTGGCACCATGGTCAAAGTTTGAAAAGGGTGAAAATTAAAATAATTTTGAATAAGGTCACATGGCATGGGTCCCCCATGCCATGTGTTTCTCTTTGGGATTGTATGAGGATGAAACGTTGGGTTAAATAAAGGGGGACCAAGTTCTATCATAGCTTTGATGTCGACCTCTCTTCACGTGAATGAATGGAGGCTCGTGTGAAGGGAAGGAGGGGTCCACCCCTTCCATAATTAAAAAAAAAAAAAGTGATTTGGCAAGAAACTTTGGATTATATTTTGGCTTAAAACTTGTTCATGCAAACTCATGCATGAGGCTAATGATGTGTGTGGAAATTGAACCCAGTGATAGAACAATTACACCCACAACAATTATCAATTGTACATGCAAAATCACTCACAAAAGAGACTGAATATGGAGCTGAACACTAAACTGTATTGAATAAGTGTACAATAGCCAACCCTGTGAAGTCATAGGGTGCCACAATAAATAATTACATGAGGGATTCGAATGCATGAAGAGACAATTTGAATCTAGTCAAAAGCAGGCTTACTAAATCCAAGCAAATCCCCCATAGGTGCATAAAGCAGTTTCCAAAACTGTCAAGGAGCTCACAAATTGGCAAAATCAATTAGGCAAGCTAAAAGGTAATGGAAGGACAACTCATACATGCTTTTCATAGGAGAAAAGAGTGGAGGATGTGGAGGACAAAAAACTAGTTAACATCACCTAGTCAAACTTTCCCAATTGCCTTAAAGCACTGAAAAAGCAGGCAATAAAGAAAAAAAATCAGAAGGGCGCTAGGGAGGCCAGGAATAAAGCAGATTTGATTCCAGGAGGTTTCCCAAGCGCTCCATGAGTCAAAATTAGCAAGTTTGACCACTATGGATGTGTAGATGACAACTTGCATAAGGTGGAACATGGAAACTAGGCAAATAAGACAAAAATGGATTAATTAATGTCTAAGGTAGCTAACTATGGGTTATTTATTCTAACACCCCCCCTTAATCCTGACTTATGAGTAATATATCAGAAAATTATAGGGCCTAGCAACAAGGCTTAGTCACCCTTTACATACTGCATGTCCATTTAACCAAGGAAAGAGGCAAAAACCCAGTGGGAAAAATCCTCCCTTAAACATGGACTGTAAAACAAAATTTGGAAATCTTGTCATCACTCATGCTTCACAGCATGATCAGCGATCCCCAGCAATGATTTGAGATTGCTGAATGTCTTCTCACAAAAATATTTGGTGAAGATATCAACTACTTGTTCTAAAGATGAACAGAAGAGTAGGTGAATGGTGCCATCATGCACAAGCTCTCTGATGTAGTGCATATGGATCTCAATGTGTTTGGTTCTCTGCTTCTGAACTGGATCATTGTAGATTCAAATGGTACTTTGATTATCACAGTAGATAGTAGTTGAGTATTCTGATTTGAAGCCACACTCTCCAAGTAACCCCTGCAACCATAAACATTGAGTTGTTGCATTTACAACTCCTCTGTACTCTGCTTCTGTAGATGAGAGTGCAATGGCACTATGTTTCTTGCTTAACCAGCTGATTGGCCCTTCTGCAAGCATGAACACATATCCTGATATGTACTTTCTGTCTATGCTATCACCTGCCCAATCACTGTCAGTAAACCCAATCAAATCAAGATCAGATTTAGCTTTATAGAAGATCCCATGTGTCCTTGTTCCCTGAACAAAGTTAAGGATCATTTTGGCTGCTTTCCAATGGATTTCATGAGGCTGATCCATGTATCTAGAAGCCACACTTACTGCATAAGAAAGATCAAGTCTAGTATGTGTAAGATACAACAAACATCCAATCAATTGCCTATACAGTGTATTGTTTACCATAGGTGAAGAATCAGCTTCTTCAAGCTTCACTCCTGAAAGGAAAAGAGTCTTGCTTGGCTTGCAATCATTCATTCTGAATTTTTTCAGCAAATCCAAGGCATACTTGGACTGGTGCACCTTGATTCCAGCTTTGGTTTGAGCTATTTCAAGCCCCAAGAATTGGCTCAAGAGCTCCAAATCTGTCATGGAGAAGCCTTGGTTCATTGCACTCTTCAAGGAAGCAATTTCATCCTTTGAGCTTCCTGTAATGAGAAGGTCATCAACATATAACACAATGATCATTAATGAACCATTAATCAACTTCAAATAGACATTTGGATCTGATTTGCATTGAACAAAATTCAGTGATAGCAGAAAGCTATCAATCTTGGCATACCAAGCCTTGGGGGCTTGCTTAAGCCCATACAATGACTTCTTTAGCCTGCACACAAGAGATGGGTTAGTAGAAAATCCTTGAGGCTGTTGCATGTATATCGCTTCAGTGAGATATCCATTCAGGAAGGCACACTTTACATCCATGTGATGTACCTCCCATTGCTTTGAAGCTGGAATGGCTAAGGCTAGCCTGATGGAGTCCATCTTTGCCACTGGTGCAAAGGTCTCATTGTAATATATGCCATGAACCTGTGAGTAGCCCTTGGCTACCAATCTGGCCTTGTACTTCAGAGGTGAACCATCAGCAGAAAATTTGGTCTTGTACACCCACTTACACTGAACTAGCTTCCTCCCTGGGGGAAGATCAACCAACTCCCAAGTGTTGCTCTTCTAGAGTGAGCTGAACTCTTCCTTCATGGCTGCTTTCCATCTTGGATCTTCTGCTGCATCTTCATATGTCTGAGGATCTGATTCCACCATCAGATAGTATTTCTTAGCAAACATAGGATCCTTCATGCACAGAGCACTCTTAAATTGAGATCTAGTCCTCCTAGGGTCATTAGGATTTCCAGCTAGCTCTCCTGCTACATGAATGGTCTTGGCTGCCCATTTTGGCCTTGTAGGGCTGTTAGGATCTGCAATAAACTCATCACTATCAGACATATTAGAATCAACATGTTCAACTATCTCTTCACTTACATTTAGAGGTTCTGGTGGTGAAGAGGCTTCTCCAACTTCCACTGCTGCTAGGGGTTCTTCTTGAAACTGAACACACCTTTCAATGAAGGCTTTGTTTTTGTTCAAATTTATTAGCTTGTACCCTTTTGAATCTTCAGAGTACCCAACAAATAGACACTCTTGGATTTGGGGTTGTAAAGCCTTTCTCTTTTATGTTGGAATTCTAGCCCAAGCCCTTGAGCCAAAAATCCTGAAATGGGTCACATCTGGCTTGTGCCCACTCCATGCTTCAAAAGGAGTCATACCATAAAGCTGTTTATGAGGCACCCTATTTTGGATATAAGTTGCACAGTTTATAGCTTTGGCCCAGTACTTTGGTGGCAAAGTCTTAGCCTCTATCATGCATGTTTCCATCTCCTTCAGTGATCTGTTCTTCCTCTCAGCAACACCATTCTACTGTGGTGTGTAAGGGATAGAATGCTGCATATGAATACCTGCATATGCACAATATTGAATAAACTCAGACTTGACATACTCACCACCATTGTCAGATCTGAGGACCTTGAGTTTCCTCTCAGACTGGTTTTCAACCAAATCCTTAAAGACTTTGAAGAGGCCAAAAACTTCAGACTTTTGTTTCAGGAAGTAAACCCAGCAATACCTGGAAAAGTCATCTATGAAATTCAATGCATATTTGGCCTAACTCATGGACATATGAGGGAATGGTCCAGCAACATCACTGTGGATCAACTCAAGGGGTGTATAGGTTCTCTCATGACTAGCTCTCTCAAATTTATGCTCTGGGTGTTTTCCTAGGATGCAACCTTGACAGACTCCTTTGGAAAATTTTATCTTTGGTAACCCTATGGCCATCTCTTTTTCACTAAGATCTGAAAGATACTTGTAATTTAGGTGGCCAAATATTTCATTCCAAATCTTTCTTGCCTCATTAGCATGAATCAGAAGAGCAGAGGGGTTTGAGTAGGGTAGGAAGTGTGAGAACATGTATACCTTCGAAGTATGATTTGCAACTCCTTTTGCAATGACTTTACCACTTGAGATTTCTGTGATCTCAACTTCATCAGGGGAGAATATGACCTTCTTTGGAGACCCTGTGTGGGTCATTTGGTACACTGATAAGAGGTTAGAGGCAAGACCTGGAACATACAACACATTGCTGAACTTACCATGATCAAGATCAATTCTCCCTTTGCCCAAACTTTCAGTGAAAGAGTCATCTCCCAGTACTATTGGTGGACCTTTCGACATGTCAAGTGAGGTGAATGCCTCCTTGGTCGAAACCATATGTCTTGAAGCTCCAGAATCAATGATGAAACTAGGTGAGCTTGATGTGCCAGCAGCTAATGCATGAACTCTCTCTCTGTCTTCTGAACTTGATCCCCCTTCCCTCTTCTTTGAGCTGTCTGGAAGGGAGATGCCATTCTTCTCCAGGAGTTGGGTCAGCATGTCTATTTGCTTCTTCATGTAGGAGCTCTTAGAATGATTTCCCTTACTGCAGTATGCGCACTTGCTCATTTCTCCTTTGTTCTTCTTCTTCTGGTAGTTCTTCTTGGAACCTTGAGGCTCCTCCAGAGACTTGTTCTTGTCTCTCTTTTGCTCAGGTGGACTTTTAGCTTTCCATTCAAATAAGTTAAATGGAGTCAAGATGATCTTCTGAGATTGATCCATAGCTCAGAAATTGTCCCGGCTGTTAGTAGAAGGCTCCCAACCAATGATGTCGAACCTGCAAAACAAATTGGAAGGAGAGAAATCGATCTACAAAGGCTCTGATACCATGTGGAAATTGAACCCAGTGATAGAACAATTACACTCACAACAATTATCAATTGTACATGCAAAATCACTCACAAATGAGACTAAATATGGAGCTGAACACTAAACTGTATTGAATAAGTGTACAATAGCCAACCCTGTGAAGTCATAGGCTGCCACAATAAATAATTACATGAGGGATTCGAATAAATGAAGAGGCAATTCGAATCTAGTAAAAAGCAGGCTTACTAAATCTAAGCAAATCCCCCATAGGTGCATAAAGCAGTTTCCAAAACTGTCAAGGAGCTCACGAATTGGAAAAATCAATTAGGCAAGCTAAAAGGTAATGGAAGGACAACTCATACATGCTTTTCATAGGAGAAAAGAGTGGAGGATGTGGAGGACAAAAAACTAGTTAACCTCACCTAGTCAAACTTTCCCAATTGCCTTAAAGCACTGAAAAAGCAGACAATAAAGCAGAAAAAGCAGAAGGGCGCTAGGGAGGCCAGGAATAAAGCAGATTTGATTCCAGGAGGTTTCCCAAGCGCTCCATAAGTCAAAATTAGCAAGTTTGACCACTATGGATGTGTAGATGACAATTTGCATAAGGTGGAACATGGAAACTAGGAAAAGAAGACAAAAATGGATTAATTAATGTCTAAGGTAGCTAACTATGGGTTGACTATTCTAAAAATGTGAGCCTCCACACTAGCTTATATAGAGGCTAGCAAATGGGGAATGGTGGGTCCAACCCCCCTCCCCTCATTTTAATTTTTTTTTTTATTGGGATATATTGGAGCTAGCAGATCATGAAGATTGGGTGGCATCACCCCCTTTCACCAACCTTCATGCAAACTCACATGTGAGGAAAGGAAGTCAAGTTTTAGGTTGGTGGATTTTTGTGAGCAGCTTGGTGTGTTGGCAGGTAATTATGAGTTAACTGAGAGATGTGTCAATCACATCTGCAGTTCAACGCAATCCCTCTTCAATTTAACTTAGTTCGAGCTCATATAACTCTGAGTGCATCTTCAGTGTTGGTAGCCCCCAAGGGATTCACTCTGGCTATAAATAAAACAACCTTTCTCTCTTCCAAGCTAGTTAAAGTTGAATAGAGAGGCTTGCTATTGTAATACTTTCCTTTTTAGTTGGAATAAGAAAATATTTGGAAGCTATATGGTATCTTGCCCAATTGTTGAATGAATATTGTTGCATTTTTATTGAGGTGACATGTATTTATGATAAATTTTGTTTGCTTGATTTGTGATTTTGGCCTTGAAAGGATTGTTCTTAATTCATAGGAAAGAATTATTTAATAAGTTTATTACTTGATTCTTTTACTCATGTCTATCTAGAGAACTAGACCTAGCATTGTTTAATAAGTTTATTAGCATGCTTTCATGATCTCTTTATATATATGTTACCAGATCTCACAGTCCATTTGGCAAGTTCTTTTTTGATTAGCTACAGGTTGCCAAGTGTGGAAGGGATTTCGAACAAGATTGTTCTACCTCTTCTCAAAAAAATTTCTAACCATAGTCCAACAACTTGCCACCGAAAACTTCTTAAGTCAATCTTTCCACAACAAAGCCTTCTCTTTCTCTCTTTCTCCTCATTTTATAAGTTTCTTGGTTACTTGTTCTCAAAATTCTTTAGATCTATTCAAGTTTAAAAAAATAAGATTTATCATAGATATAATTTTCTTTAAGGTGCTTAAGATTCTAGTCTGTTAAAATTCATATTTTTTGCCCTAGATCTAGCATTTCTAGCTTTCATTATGCAAGTCTCGTTTCTTGTAAAATTTGAAGGCTTGAGATAAAGCTAGTTTCTTTGATTTAAAGGTTTTATTTAGCAAATCAATGCTTTTTATTGGATGCCCCAAATCTAGCCAAGATCCTCAAGAGGACTTGTCCTCTTGAGTTATTTGCGCTATTTCATTAAAGTAGTTTTAACTTACAATTTTTTACTATTTTGTTGTTGTTGTTGTCCAAAACAAATTTTAAAGTGTTTTTGGGAACTTTCTATTAAAATTTGCTTGCTGGTTTTTAGCAGGTCTGTCCAAAAAGAGGAGGATAGGCTGCCCAAAAGTCAAGTTTTGTGCCATCCAGAGCTTCCCAAAATTCCCCCCCTCAGTCGAGCTTCTTTTCTTTTTGTGTTGTAAGTATTTGGACCCCAGATAAAAAAACCAAAGTGAATTTCTTCTAAATTTTTGTAACCAAGTAATAAAAAAAATATCTAGAATAGGCTCTTTCGAGCCCCCTCCCCATCCCCCTGGGGGAAATCTGTGTTTTTTTGGTTTTTTGCATTTTTCACTTTTGCTTCAATTTAGTTGTTTTTTGCAGCACTGTATACTTGAATCTTCATTACAAGAATTCCATATTTTTCAATTCAAAGTAACAACATGTTGCAGCTGCAACGTTCTCCCAAATTTCTTAAAATTTTGGACCCTCCTTTAATTTTTTTCTTGCTTAGGTTTATTGCAATTGCTTGACTCTGCTGCGAGTTTGATCTTTTGAGGATGATTGCTGAATGAATATCTTTGTCTGCTGATGTTGCTATGTTTAACTTGGTGTTGAGGCCTGGAAATTCGCAGGCAGCAACAACAAGGGATTCTCCCCAATCAACGTTCCCAACTAGCCCATGACTGTTTGGTATAGGAAATCCATCCGGTTTGTGGTCCGACTACCGTAGGTCAAGAAACAAAAGTAAAAGGTTTTATCGGTTGCGGCCCAGTCCACCGTGTATTTTTGTATTTTTGACTTAAAGTATGAGATGCAAGTGCCTAATTAACAATGCGGGGTGATAAGGATGCAGGGAGTAGTCACAACATGATGCGCAGGTTCTTACCTCTCGTCTTAGAGCTCACAAGCATCTAAATCACATATGCAGTAATGAAGTAAACTAACTATTTATCTATCTATCTATACATCTATCCCCGGGGAGCCAAATTGTAACTTATTTATGAGTAATGTGTATTGTGCACGCATTATAAAGAGAAATGACAGGTAGTTGATATTTATTCCTACAACACATGAACGATTAAAGATATTTCAACAATCAGATAGCCAATTGTTTTATGAACAACATACATTACTCATGGTGGTAATTCCACAAAATAAACCAGAAATCATTTAAACAAGAACATAGGTTCTAAGAGTTAGAACGATCTCACGGTTAATGGACACAAAGCCGGAAAAACAAAATAGTTCATCTTTCCGTCATCCACAGCATAACATTTGAAAGTCCCACCAATATTTCTCCAACAGGCAAACAATAACTCTTTATTGCAAAAGAAAAGTAGTTCTTCTTACAATATCGCTTTACATGTCTAACTGGGAAAAAGCCCCTCGTTACTCTAAGTGTTCTATATTTATACAAAAGGATGAGACTGTTGCGCTACCCACAAATGACCCTTGGGATTCCCAACCTTTCGCCTCTTAGAATCCACTTTCCTCTAATGTTTGCAAAATTGTTACATACAAAAGTGAATGATTATTCACGAAGAGGGCCCGGCTTGAGTATTTAAGAATTTCTTCCACGCCAAAGCCTCAGAGGCGATTCCTTCAAACGCACAAGGCTCCAAAAATTGGATGTTTATCTCAAACTTGGCCGCTTGGTTCTTTATGGCCTCGATTCTAGCCGCACTCAAATGAAGTTGATCCTCCAAGAGTTGTACACTGATGGCTGAATGATCTACTTCACTCCTCAAAACTTGGTTATCAAGAGCTTTAATGTGCTACACTTTTGCCTCCTCCTCTCGATACCTCTTCTGTAAGATTTCCACAAATGAGTTGTGGTCTGGGAAAACATCAAGCCTCTACTCAGCTTCGACCTGGCACCGGTTATATGTAATTAGAATCCTTCTGAAAAATTATGTGCATGCCCCTTTCGTTTTTCGAACAACCCTTTTGAAATCTTCTGCTGTATTTATGGAAAACTCTAGTAAGTCATAATCCTGCTTCAGGCCCTGTCGGTCTTTTGAGGGCAGCTCTGCATGAGTTTCTTCTTCATTTTTCAGCCTTGTCATTCTTCCTGTCAGGACTTCCAGCACGTCCCGTGATCTATCAACAAAATAAGAGGAAGTCTCCAGAATTTCCTCTAATCGGCCATCTATTTGCAACACTTTGCATCTTTCTTCTTCCATGGCGGTTTGCAGTTGAAGCATTTTGGCCTTTTGTGCCAGCACATGATCCTTGAAGGGTTGGAGGTCAACCTGTTGTTCTCTTGCTTCTTCTAGAGCAGTTGTTAAAGAAGAAATCTGCTCTTGGAGCTTCAACTCTTGTTCTTGAGCCTGCTTCTCACTTTCCTCCAAAGTGGTCTTCTGCAGCTCTAAGCCTTCTATCCTTCCCAACAACTATTCCTTCTCCACCCTAAGCTCTTGATACTCTTGCTGCACTCTCTCCAGACACTCCTGTGTGGTTTCCCTAATTTGTCTCTCCACTTGGAGGATCTGCAGTTCATCCTTTGAAGACTCCATCTCTTTTTTCATGTCTTCATATTTCCTCTTCAACTTATTGCTTTCCTCTCTCTCCTTTCTTAATGTGTCTTTCAGTTGAGCAGAGGATTTCTTGGATTGCTCCAAGTCTGTCATAATCCTGCCCACATTATCCTCCGAAGCGTGAATCAGTGCAGCTTCGGCTCCAATGGTGAATCTTGGATCTCGGTCTGTTCCAAACACAATGGGCGTATCCGTGATTATTTTCCCGGATAGACCTCCTGTTTCAACCTTCCTTTTCGTTCTCTTTACAATCCTCTTTGTCTCCCTGTCATAGAAAACATTATTGAAATCAGGGATTTCTTCCCCTACCTTCTGTACAAAGGGGACCAGCTTGAGTGTGGGGACCATGGGTGTGCTGGTAGCAGGTACTTGTGGGTCCTGAACCTCGGGGTTCTCCACGTCCTGGGTCTGCCCTCCAGCTATGTCAGAAGCTGATTGTTCTGTCTCTGTCTGTGTTAGCTTTAGCCTTTCTGCTTCTTGCTTTTGTAGCTCCTCATCGAGCTTCCTTTTCTTTTCTTATTCTTCTTTCCTTGCATCTTCTTCTGCTTTTCTAGCTGCCTCTTGCGCAGCTTTTCTTTTTTCTTCCTCTTCTGTGTGCAACCACCCTGCAGCTTCTTGTGCCAGCCTTTGGGCTTCCTCATTTCGCTTCCTTGCTTCTTCATCATCTTTGGCTTGTTCATCTGCTTTCTTCCCACCTTTTGTGGTAATGTTCTTCTTGAACCTTCTCCTTAAGGCTGCTATATTCAACACACTGCAGAAGATGGATTCTTCCCTATCCCAATGGTGGGTGTATTCAAAATGTAAATTGTTTTCTTTGCAATGTTTAGCTACTTTACGGCGGGAGTCATTTCTATGGAAATGCATCTCACCAAAATGAAATCTTTCTAGCTCCTCTACAAACTCATCCGCTTTCTTCACTCTGGTGAACTTGTAACTGCTTAACCTAAAGGGAAAAGGGGGATAGGCAACCTTCTTGTGCTCAAAGAAAAAGCTCCCTATTCCATCCAAAAAGACCTGCCTAACTGCCTCCTTGTGAATGATGTAGTCAGTGGCGTATTTGGGTAGCAGAGAGGGTGCTCTTGAACCTCCAAACATCCTGAAGTAGAGGCCATCTTTAGTCAAATAATAATCTACATACTCCTCCATAACCTGCAATGCCTCTTCTGACATGCAGTCACACTCCTTCAGGAAAATGAGGGTATACAGTGGCATGATGAACTGTTCACAGATCTCTCGGTAATGACTGTGGTACTTGTGCGCCCATAGTGGCTTGTATGTAGCATAAAAAGGCATCCTCTCCCTGTCCCAGATGCACCTGAGGCCAGGGAAAGGTTGATTGCACAATATACAATTGACAAGTATGGAACTCATGTAGAATTCAGACCTTTTTTGGGATACTCAACCCAAGGCTGAGGCCATGCAAGCTGACAGACTGTTTGATACAATGTTGGCCCAGTTGAAAATGGTCCCCTGGGTTGCAACATAAAAAATGATTGGCATCCATTCCAATTTGAAGAACCTGCCATGAGCTCTTCCAAAAATCCTGTTAAGCATCAAAGCTATGAACTTGTATGGGGCCCTTAAGCTTGCCGTGTCATATTCTCCCGTTGCTCTGGTTCTGAAATGCTTTCCCGATAACAACATTCTTTTAAGGGTCTCTACAAGGTCCATTCTAATGTTATTCAACCAATCATCAAATAGAAATACTTGTGCTTCTGGCAGGTGGTAGGCCAAAGCTACATATCTTGGGCTATATGCAGCATAGCCTTGTTTGTTAACATTCTCCATAATCATCATGGTTACATCTGCCTAGGGCAGAATCCAACCAATCACTTCAGAGCATGGGAAAAGCTCTGGTCTGGTGGCAATCTTCATGAGTGAAGATCTCTCTATGTTGGCATAAATGCCTTCTTCTTCCAAGCCCATATCAGGTACATCCCTGCGCGTGATTAATCTGTATATCTCTCCCCACTGGTATTTAGGCTCCACACCAGATATACACTTGGTGTCCTCATAGATGTATTTAGTTTTGGTAATAACTTCTACTTCAGGATCCTCTTCAACCACAGGGGCCTTCTTCTTCTGTCCCTTTGACATATTGAATTCGGAGTCTTCCTGTCATATATGAGATCATAATCATTAAGACATTTTCGCATAAGTTGCAAACATTGGGACAACAAGGTGCAGTGTTTAAATTCGTTTATGTTTAACATGACAGAAGAAATTAAATGAAGCAAATATGTGCATGCATATAAGCTCAAATGGTTTAGCTAACAGAACTCTGGTGAGAAACGAAATCTACATTGAAATAAAGAAATTTCGGGCTTGCTGTGGGTGCCATAACCATCGCACTGCGTGGGAATAACATAAGAACTTATGCAAGTTTTCTATGGTGCACTTTCAGACAAGAACACTGCCCGCGCGAATCTATGGTCATTGATACGCTGCGGCACTATATAACCCCTACCCGAAACTGGCCGCTCTCAAATGAAACCACTTGAAACGGCACGGCTTCGACGGATACGGGCAGTGTGAGAGGGGCAACTAATCTAGGCATCACAGGGAGGGCCGCAACCTTTCTCTACCAAGGCATCATCACCGGGCAGATTTGGTGTAGATAGCCTAACGACCGTCTGCACCAAACCCCCCATTCTTATGCGCAGGGTTGCATAACAAAAAACCATGGGAAAAATACTACTCTCTGAATCAAAACGCCTGCACTAACAATCATGATACGAACCCCTCCCCCCCACTATATATGCAAGTAGCTAATGGGGTGAAGAAAAATGGTCGCAACAAAATCTATCCGAGGGAAAATATCACCAAACGCTCAAATGGAATGGGGTAATGCCATAGAAGCCTACCTAGAAACGCTGCGTGAACGACGAGAAACAAAACGGTCAAACTGCCACAGTTGAGCCAACTGGACGCGGGTACCGAAAATGGGGTCCTTGCGAGCTCAAGAGACGACGGCACACGATGGCGACAGCTCACTACAGTCGAAACGGAAACAATAATAGAATAATCCATATAACCCCATATATATATACAATCATACGCGGCGACGAAATATATCGGACGACGGAAAACTATGGATTGGAGGTCGAAAGCATAAATCCTTCCGCAACGTCGGGGTGCCAAAACACTACTCCATCCACGGGGATAACCGGGAGACAAAAAATCGGCGTCGGAGCTCTAAAACATCGGAGCGATAGCGGAACGGGAGCCGCAACGGCGGAGACATAAAGGATATTACAGTCTGCGATGGGCAAAGTCTGCATCGGAGGAGAAACGACTCAACAGCCGAAAGGATAGTGAATTTTTCATCCGCAACAACGGAAGAATAAAGCCCATCACGACCCGCTATGTAATGTCTGAAATGAAAGAGAGAATGACTAAAGATCAGAAAGGTTATCGCTTTCGGTAGCTGCAACGGCGGAGTCGTAAAGGGTGCGACCTTCCACAACGTCGGGGTTTAAAACGACTCAACGGCCGGAAGGATAGAGCTTTCCGCAGCCGCAACGGCGGAAACCCCATAACTCAAGGATTGACGAGAATCACAAAGCGGGGCCTAAAAACCAAACGGTAATCGGGAGAGTTTGCAGTTTGTCATCCGCAACGGTGGGAGCACCAACCAAATAAACTTCCGATTCAAACATGCTGAAAACGCATTTAAAAGCAACGATAAATTTTGAACAAACAGTGGATTGTTTCAAGCGTTAGAGGAAAAACTAAAACAAGAGGTAGATCAATCCAAGCACTAGAAAGTCTTTCTAAGGGACCATTTAGATCAAATCAAAGAAGAAAAACAAACTAATCCAAGCAAATGAGGGTCCCAATTTTTTTTTGGAATTTTGGGAAAATGTTGCAGCTGCAACACTTGGTTTTGACTTGCGGGTGATTTCCTTTGGTCACAATTGGAAGGCTTTGAATTATGAGTCAAGGCCGTAGTCACCTACGCAGCCGCCCTTGCAAAAGCTTTATAATGAATGAGTCGATGTAAAGTCTGTTGTTCATCGATGCGTTTTTTTTTTCATTTTATTTTACTGTCAGCGTTTTTCTTTCCACTGTCGGAGGTCTTTTTTACAGTGTATCAGAGTCGTTGTTCTCTATAGAGCTGCCGTTGCGGAAGCTAAACAACGAATTTTCCGATGCATAGCCCCTACCCTGGTCGATCTCGTGGTTTTATCGCTTTTCCTCGTTAATCGAAGCAGTTCATTACTGTGGACGGAGGTCGTGTCTATTTGATTCCCACCATTGCGGTTCCTTAACAGAGTAACCGTCCGATTCTATAATAGTTCTGACCTCCGATGTATCAAACCCCATTGTAATGCTTTGTTTTGCCGATGTTTTGTTTTTCTCTGGAGCACCTAGACCATGGGTTACCCGTCGTTGCGGCGTTTTAGTAAACTAACCGATAGACGTTATGTGTTCCGATTCACCGATGAAGTTTTTATCTGCCGGAGGTTTAGTTTTCCCGTCGGTGGGGTTTTTCTCGCCCTAGGCGACGGATTTCTTAGTTTTTTATTAGGTTTGAGGTTTCCACGTTGAAAGCGCAGTTCCGGTTGTTAGTATTGATGCTCATTTTTATTGGTAGCATGATTTACACTCATTGAAAAGTGGTTTGGATAAATGATGCATTTTTTGTGTTGATCGCAGATAGACATGGGATATTTTCTCAGATCCAGTTGATGATTATTGCTGCAAAGAAGTCATAGCTGGAGGACAACTCAGAAGTAAGTTGGCTGAAGAAAGAAGCAGAGATGTTGCTCAAGGAAAAGAAGATAGCGGAAGTCTGAGATCAATAGGATCTCAAAAGGACCAACGTATTACTGAGCTTAATCATTAAGAACAATGTCTCAGGCTTGGGAAGTTCGTCAGTTACCAAGCCGATCCCTTTTTACAAAGTGCCTGTAAATCTTAATCTTAATTTGAAATATATAACGTTTGTATGAATCATGAGCATTCATAAAAGACAAAATTGTAAGACTAAAATGTTTGGGGAGCCCAAAGGTCACGGGGTGGGGGCAACTCAAAGGTTTTGCTATTTTTGTATAAATATAGGAAAGTTCGAGAGAACCAGAGACTTTTTCCTAGTGAGACTAGTGAGAATACATTGCAAGAGGAACTATTTCGTTTTGCAATATATTATTACAGTTTTTCCTATTGGAGAAAGCTTTGGTGGAATGTTCAAATGTTGTTCAATGGATGTTGTTGAAGGGGAACTATTTCATTTTCAGCCTTTATTCATTAACCGTGAGATCGTTCTAACTTGTTGAACCTATGTTCTTGTTAGGAACCCATGTCAATCCTTCTATTTACCGTGTTAGTATATTGTTGTGGACGCATATGCTTTGTAAGTCGTCCCATAGTAATTGTTGATCCATAGTTTGTGTTATTGTTGTTGGGCGTATATGCTTTGTAAGTCGTCCCATAGTAATTGTTGATCCATAGTTTGTGTTATTGTTGTTGGGCGCATATGCTTTGTAAGCCGCCTGTAGTATTTGTTGATCCATAGTTTATATTGGCCCATGGTTTTGACCCATAGTATTGGCACCTATTTTTAGTATATAAGTGTGTGTTGAGGCCAAGGAAGGTACCGTGAAGTTAGTTTGTATTGAGCTTGCTCAAAGGAGGTTTCCCCCTCGAAGTGGCCTGCGATTAATATAAAAATGATTTTGAGTTCTGCTACTATATCGTGTATTTTGATTACTTGTTTGCTGCAGGGTCCTCATATCTGGTATCAGAGCGCTTTCTTGGGCTCATTGGGTGAAATTTATGCCCAATTTTTTTTTCGCTTCTATTGCAGGTTCGGATCTGGGAATAATCCCTATCCGCTTAATTGTGGGAAGTACTTGGGCATAAGCCCTAAAACTCATTGTGAGGAGTACCACAGGAACCTCGAAGTAGCTAGCCCATTGAGAGGACCTGCCAGCGAAAAGGGAAACGACCCCTACCTGATTGACTAGTTCCCACCCGTGAGGTAAACCAAGAGCTGTCGTTTGTGGCCAAGCAGTTATCAGTTTTACCTGAGCCATGGAGTGAGGGGTACTTCCCCAATACGCAAGCCGTTAGACAACATTGGTGGCCGAGTGAATCCCTTGAACCGATAGGAAGCCGCACATACATGGGGTCCATATCTATTTTCAGTTGCACAATCGTAGATTTCCTCTGTTCAGAACTGTTGCTGGTCAGTTCCGCGCCGTTGCAGATCCATTTGTTGCCGATCACTTCCGCGCCGTTGCAGATTCCACTGTTTCCGATCACTTTCGCGCCATTGCAGATCCCTTCCTGAATTTTTTTTTTTTTGTTTTTCGGCCATATCTCCTTGGTTTCAACTCTGTTTTCCCTGAAACTTCACTGACACCTCTACAATT
>LPNX010996532.1:0-36413 GCA_001517045.1 Pseudotsuga menziesii | reverse complement strand
AAAAATTTCTCGGTCTCCATCTTGAGCATTCAGCTATGAACACCAGACGACAGTCCAAGTCTTCATCAAACAATGGGTTCTCTTCTTCCAACAATTTTCGCGGTCCGAAGCTAGATTTTCCTCGCTTCAATGGTACTGATCCGACTGGATGGATTTATCATGCAGAACAGTATTTCAGTCTTCATAATACTTTTGATGTCCACCAAGTTCCACTTGCCTCCTTTCATTTGGAACAGGAAGCTTTTCAATGGTATCATTGGTACATCAAGGCTCATGAAGAGCCAAAATGGCATGATTTTTGCCAGCTCCTTTTGCAACGATTTGGTC
The DNA here is from genome assembly GCA_001517045.1 of Pseudotsuga menziesii. Classification (NCBI taxonomy): domain Eukaryota; kingdom Viridiplantae; phylum Streptophyta; class Pinopsida; order Pinales; family Pinaceae; genus Pseudotsuga; species Pseudotsuga menziesii. The sequence goes on along the minus strand of LPNX010996532.1, from coordinate 36,086 downwards.
CTAGTGCTTTTGATGAATTCACGGGAGCTCTCACTAAACTTCGCCAAATTGGCACTGTGAAAGAGTATCAAACTGAATTTGAGAAACTAGCTAATCACACTGAAGGATTACCTGATGACTTCTACCGGAGTTGTTTTATCAGTGGTCTAAAGGATGCAATTCGCTCTGAGGTCAAAATGTTCAGCCCCAACACAATGATGGAAGCCCTGGGGTTGGCTAAGTTGGCAGAAGACAAGATGGCAGCCCAACAACGCTCCAAATCCTCTTTTGTTCCCTTCCAAAATATGGGTTCTCAACGACCGCCCATTCCGCCAGCTCCTCGCTCACCTCCAATCAAGCATTTGTCTGAAATAGAGATGCAGGCACGCAGAGAAAAAGGGCTTTGTTATAATTGTGATGAGAAATTCAGTCGGGGACATCGATGTGTTAAACAAAAGCTCTATCTCTTGGATGTGGATTCTCCACCTGCCTCTGAAATTGGTGAAGAAGCTACCGATACAATGGATGCTCCGGTTGACACTCAAGAGCCGCCTACTAACCCTCCATCTTAGGATGACCAGCCCGAGATATCCCTCCATGCTTTAGCTGGAGTCACTGCCCCCCAAACAATGCGGGTACGCGGTTACTTCAAGAAGCTTCCTCTTACAATACTCATTGATTCTGGCAGCACTCATAATTTCATTGACCCTCGGATCGCCAAACAAGCTGATTGTTTTATCCATCCTTGCTCCAACTTTGAAGTCATGGTTGCCAATGGGGGCACCTTACCTTGCAAAGGGAAGTGTCGTAACGTGCGTATCTCTATGGGATATTATAACCTCCGCTCTAACATGTTTTCCTTGACCTTAGGCGGATGTGATGTGGTTTTGGGTGCTCAATGGCTGCGCACACTTGGCCCCATATTATGGGATTTTGCTGAACTTTGGATGCAGTTCTCCCCCGATGGACACAAACACACATTGAAAGGATTACAACCAAGGTCTCTCAGCATCATCAGTTCACATCGCATGGAAAAACTCCTTAAGAAAAGTTCCCATGGTGTCATCGCTCAGCTCCATTCCATTCAAATGCAACCCTCAGCGGCCCCCACTACTACTTTGGGTCTCCAACAAATTATGGATCGATATACAGGTGTTTTTGCTGAACCAGTGGAACTTCCACCTTCACGACCAGAGGACCATCGCATTCAGCTCCTTCCTGGTAGCATTCCTCCCAACATCAGGCCCTATCGCTACCCATTTCACCAAAAAACAGAGATTGACCTCCTTGTTCTTCTTCCTTACACCCCCAGCAGTTCTCCAGTTCAGGCAGTTGACGCGGTCCTTCGAAACCGCGATGAGGTTCTTCGCATTTTGCGCGAAAACCTTCACATGGAAAGAAATTCCATGAAGCAACACGCTGATCAGCACCGTTCTGAGCGCACTTTTGAAGCCGGTGATATGGTTTTTCTTCGTCTCCAGCCTTACAAGAAATCCTCACTAAAACTCAAAGGGCGTCATAAGCTCGCTCCAAAGTTCTATGGGCCATATCGGATTCTTCAGAAGATTGGGTCTGTTGCTTATAAATTGGAACTTCTGCCCTCTTCCCGCATTCATCTAGTATTTCATGTCTCTTGTCTAAAGAAAGTTCTTGGCACCAACATCAAAGGCCAGACTATTTTACCAGAACTGGATAATGAAGGATCCATCTTTTTGGAGCCGGAGGCTGTCCTCACTAAGCGCACTCGTCAGCTTCGCTCTCGCTCTATCACAGAGGTCTTAATTCAATGGCACGGAATGCAGTCCGAGGATGCTACGTGGGAACCACTCCTTCAAATTCAGCGACAATTTCCACATCTAAAGCTTTGAGGACAAAGCTTTTTCTAAGGGGGAGGGGATGTTAGGAACCCATGTCAATCCTTCTCTTTACCGTGTTAGTATATTGTTGTGGACGCATATGCTTTGTAAGTCGTCCCATAGTAATTGTTGATCCATAGTTTGTGTTATTGTTGTTGGGTGCATATGCTTTGTAAGCAGCCTGTAGTATTTGTTGATCCATAGTTTATATTGGCCCATGGTTTTGACCCATAGTATTGGCGCCTATTTTTAGTATATAAGTGTGTTTTGAGGCCAAGGAAGGTACCGTGAAGTTATTTTGTATTGAGCTTGCTCAAAGGAGGTTGCCCCCTCGAAGTGGCCTGCGATTAATATAAAAGTGATTTTAAGTTCTGCTGCTATATCGTGTATTTTGATTACTTGTTTGCTGCAGGGTCCTCACAGTTCTTTTATGAATGTTCTCTGGTTTATTTTATGATAATTTCCACTACGAGTAATGAATGTTTTCACATACAATGAGCTATCTTGTTGTTCATCCATCTATTCATGCTTATGTGTTTTGAATCAAAGAACAACTATCTATGATTTTTCTTAATGCATGAATAGTAATGCATTACTCATTAAATGATAATTTCACTCCCTAGGGACAACTTAGTTAGTTTTATTTCCTGATGTGTGTGGTTCAAATGTGAAAGAGTCTAAGACGAGAGGTAAGAACCTGCGCATCACATTGTGACTGCTCCCCGTATTCTTTATCAATCTGCATTTTAGATAGGCACTTGCATATCATACTTAAAGTTAAAAAACAAAAAAATATATACGATGGACCGGGTCGCAACCGGTAAAATCTTTTAATTTTTGTTACTTGACCTACGGTAGTCGGACCGTAAACCGGACAAATTCCCCATACCAAACAGTCATGGGCTAGTTGGGAATGTTGATTGGGGAGAATCCCTTACTGTTGTTGCCTGCGATTTTCCAGGCCTCAACAATTTCTGGTGCTAGAAGGAGGGCCACCAGTGCATGGCTGGCCAAGGAAACCCATTTCCTCGAAATTACTCCACCAGTGATAGTTTTGAAAGCATTTTATTTCCTAATCCAATTCCTGAAGAGAATAGGGGACATTTGTATTCTGTGGACAACGAAGTTGTTAATAATCTGAGAAGACACACTAGGGATTATGTGAAGAAGATTGGAGGATTACCGATTATCCCTGAATTACCTAGAAGAGAATACAAGAAGAAAGACCGTCCTATTTTGGAAGAATCTGTGTTAGTTGGAGATTGGGAAGAACTTGTAGAAACAACTTTACAGGAATTTATTCAGCCTTTAAATCAAGTAGGCCCTGATACACCTAACGATCCACTTGTCCGTACTCCTGTTCATTCACCACCTCACTCTCCACCCAGACTCATGGCAGGTGTAAGTGCAAATCAGCCACCTAACCCACCAAATCCACCACCTGCTTGGAAAGCCAGATCACCCTTAAACCTAACACCTCCTTTGCATGACTTACCTCAGGATTTTGAGAAGATGCTGCCCAAGTTTGACCCAAGTGAGAGGATCTTAGTAGATGATCATTTGCAAAGTTTCTATTTGGCCATAGAAAGGCTAAAGGCTGGAGAACACGAAGACGTAGTCTGCAGACTTTTCCCACATACCCTTAAAGGAGTATCCGCCTCATGGTATTTTGGTCTGCCTGCAAATTCAATCCCAAACTGGGATACTTTTGAAAGGATATTCAGAAGCAAATATGCAGCCCAGAAAACTCATGCAGCTCTCATGAAAGGGTTGTGCGCTTTAAAGAAAGAAAGAAAAGAGAAGGTGCATAGTTTTACTCTAAGGTTTGTAGCCTATCTTAAAAAAAATTCTGAAACTAACAAACCCTCGGATAAAGTTCTGATTGAATATTATACTTCAGCTCTGGGCCCTGATTTGGCCATGTTTGCCAAAATGAAAGCCAAACCTATGCTAACAGAGACTTATGAGGAGGTCTAGAGAGTAGAAGCTGAAAAGGAAAGCATAGAAGATTACCCAGAGCAGTCAAGAAAAAAAAATTTGGGAAGAAAGCTTTGTCGTTTACTAAGCCTAAAGACGAACATGCATAAGACTTCGAAGGAATGGTGAAGATGATGCAAAAGCTTTCCAACAGAATAATATATTTGGAAAAGGAGAAGGAGGCTCAGAAGTCTTACAAACCTTATTACAAGAAGAGAGAAGACAATAATCAGTCTAAACCTCCTCCACACGGTCCTGTGTCAATGAATTTAAGGGAGGTAGGTATGGATAACTTTTGCACTTTCCACCAGTAGCCTCATTCTGGAAAAAATTGTCCTCAGTGGATAAATTCAATGACATTAGTGATGAATCAGCTACTGGATTCCAAATTAACAGAAGCAAATGATGAGGAAGAAATTGATAATAAATCAACGAAAAAGCAAGAGGATGCTCATGCCATGGTTTTATTGGATTGTGTCTTGATGTTTGATACTGAAAATGAAAGTGATTTAATACATGAGGACATATTAGAAGAAAATGTGACAATGAGAAGCCAAGGGCTGATTAAAGAAGATAGGTTAATAATCTCGAAAATTAAGAGACTCCAGAAGAATGTAAAGAAATTTCAGAAAAGCACCACGGCTAATAAAATTCCCGAGTTTACTATTACCAGTCAAAATCCAAAGCAGACCAACATGCCTACTAAGCCCATTGAAAAAAAAATCAATAATATAAAAATGAATTTCACAGAACATAAAATGGAGTATGACATTGTGGAGGATATCAAGAAGGTAAAGGCAAATATTTCACTATTTGAGATGTGTAATGTCCCACAACAGAAAGAGAAATTATTGAGAGCACTTGAAATGCTCGAGGAAAAGCTTCCCACTGACAATCAACCCCAAGAAGAAGAAATCAGTGAAGCAAGTGTGGGAGGTAAGCCTAAATGCAAAACTCCACCTTTTTTCCTTACTTTCGAAATTTTCAACCATAACGTGCACAACTGTCTAGTAGAATCAAGGGCATCAGTAAATGTTATGCCACTATCAGTTTGCAAAAAGATAAATGGACAGCCTAAACCATCTACCTAGAAGGTTATTCAATTAGACAGAATGAATGTGAAGGTAATTGGGGAAATGGAGGATGTTTTAATTCGATTATCTTCAAATGAAAAGGTATGTCAGTTCATTGATGTTGTAGTAGTAGACATATCGGAGGCATATGGACTTTTTTTAAGTAGAGATTGGTCAGCAAAGCTGAATGGATATTTTGATTAAAACTGGTCACATCTGTGGTTACCTTATAAAGGAATCCCAAATCAAATTAAAGTTATAAGAGAGCCCCACATGAAACACAATGTCACTCAGTTGGAAGGTAAGAATGAACCAGTGAATTCTGTTTTGGGGAACTACTTCGTTGAGCTAGAACCAAGAAATTACCAAGCAGAAGAAGCCAGCAGTACATCAAACACCCAGCTTGATCTCCTTCGATTTTCGTAGGCTGATGAGATTGATTGTAAAATAGTAGATTTAGCTTTATATGTAGATGTTGATTCATGTACAGTAGTAGTAGATGATTTTTGGACATTTTTTTTTGATGGATCTAAAACTTTGGAAGGATTAGGAGCTGGCTGTGTCCTGATTGATCCTAAAAAAATAAATATTTCCTTTCATGTAGGTTAGAGTTTGAATGTACCAATAACACAACTGAATATGAAGCATTAGTTCAGGGACTAAGAAAAGCGATTGAATTAAAAGTAGAAAATCTGAAAGTGTATGGGGGTTCTGAAATAATTGTAAAACAAATTCAAAATTAGATACATTGCATTTCCCCTTATTTAAAAGCTTATCAAAATGAACTATGGGATTTGCTTAAAGGTTTTTACGCATTTAATATTGTATAGATTCCTAGACTAAAGAATGCAGCAGCTAACTTGTTAGCCACCTCAGCTGCAAGGCTTGTACGCTCTAATAACAGGTGTTCTATTGAATTACTTTTCAGGCCTTCTATTCCAGACATGATTACAAATTTATGAGCTTTTGACGACGATCAGCAGATTCTGCAATGTTTGACAAATGATGAAACCTTCAAAGGGGCAATCATTGATGATGAAGAACATCAAGCTAAGCTAAAATTCGACAATTTTATTCCTAAAGGAGTCAGGACTTTAGAGCGAATGTTTGATCTAAACTACAAATTAAGAAGGCCAGTAAATGCTAAGACTCATAGCTCGTCTTTGCAATTTGAGCTGATTAATTTAGGAATTGAAATTGAGCGTAAATATGTGAATTTGAGAAAGTCTTGCTCCCCAGGTGAAAGAAATAAGTTCATCAGTTTGTTCAAGCAATACAAAGATGTGTTTGCTTGGACATATGAAGATTTGAAAACATATGACACCAAGATTATTCAGCATGTCATCCCTATTAGAACTGGGGTCAAGCCTTATCAGCAGCCTTTGAGGAAAATGCATCCAAAACTAGAGCCTCTAATTCAGAATGAAGTAAAGAAATTGTTGGATGCTAAAATTATTTTCAAAGTCAGACTCTCAGAATGGGTTTCAAATCTGGTACTAGTAAGGAACAAAATCCAGAGAAATTAAACTGTGTGTGGATTTCAGAAACTTAAATCGCGCTTCAGATAAAGACAATTATCCAGTTCCACCCATGGAACAGATATTGCAAATGGTTTCGGGTTCTGATTTATTTTCTTTATTAGATGGATTCTCTGGTTACAATCAGGTGTTATTAGTTGAAGAAGACAGACTCAAAACTACATTCAGAACAAGATGGGGGACTTTTTCTTACAGAAAGATGCCTTTTGGACTCATAAACGCTGGAGCTACTTTCAAGAGGGCTATGGATATATCTTTCCGTGGTTTGATTGGCCACAGTGTTGTGGTATACCTTGATGACATCACAATATTTTCAAACAAAAGAAAAGAACATGTATTTCATCTAAAGCAGATTTTCAAGCATTGTCAAAAATATGGTATCTCGCTAAACCTCAAGAAGTGTGTGTTTGCTGTTATAGAAGGAAAGCTATTAAGTCACATGGTATCTAAGAAGGGGATCTCCATAGACCCATAAAGGATCAAATCTATCGAACATATCCCCTTACCCCATAACAAAAAGGGCATGCAATCATTTATGGGGACAATAAATTTCGTGCGAAGGTTTGTGCCGGATTTTGCCCAAATTGTTAAGCCTTTGCAGCAAATGGTGAAACAAAGTGTACAATTCAAATGGACTGATGTAGAAAAGAATGCATTCAGTAAAATAAAGACATCTATTTCTCATGCACCCTCTCTCAAAAGTCCAGATTATATGAAAGATTTTATTTTGTACACTTTCACATCTGACGATTCACTAGCAGCTGTGCTTACTCAGAAGGAAGATGGGGGAGATGAGTTCCCATATCATTTATGAGCACTGGTTTGCAGGGGGGCGAATTGAATTACCCAGCTATAAATAAGCAAGCTTATGCAGTCTTCAAAGTGGTAAAACAATTCAGGTCGTACATACTTAAGAACTGGACCAAGGTAATAGTTCCACACCCAGCTGTGAGGTCTCTTTTCGTGCAAAAAGAATTAGGAGAAAGAAGAGGCAACTGGGTAACAGCTTTGCAAGAGTATGACCTCAAATTCAATCCAACCTCGATCGTTAGAGAGCAAGGGATGTGCAAACTAATGGCTGAAGGCAACAATAATGAAGAAAACAATTGGGAAAATGAAGCAGAGTTACATATAATGGATGTATGTCCTTTTCACAGCTCCAGATTTCTAGTACCAAGACCTTGTTCATTACCTTTAGGAGGGTGTGTTGCCAGAACATTGGAATTCCAAGTAGTGAAGAGCATTGTGCCTTAAATCAATTGTGTATCAGATGATTGATGGAATTTTATTCAGAAAAAATTATGATGGAGTCCTTCTCAGGTATTTAGAGAAGGAAGACACAAAAAGGGTCATAACTGAGTTACATGATGGGCCTGCTGGAGGCCATTTTTTTGGAGATACGACAGCACATAAGATTCTCAGAGACAGGTACTATTGGCCCATGCTGTTCAAGGATTCTCATGCGCATGTTAGAAAGTGCAATATTTGCCAGAGGTGTGGGGGAAGACAAGCCAAAGCAGTAGGACCATATAAGCCAATTATGATAATGGAACCATTTGAGCAGTGGGGAATTGATATCATTGGAGAAATAAAACCAAATTCTTCCTTGTAGCACAAATATATTCTAATGGAAAACGACTACTTCACTAGATGGGTTGAAGCCATTCCGCTACGTAAAGTCAATGAAGATGCGGTCATGAATTTCTTGCAAGATCATATTACGACCAGGTTTGGGGTTCCAATTTTCCTGGTTTTCGATAATGCTACTTATTTTTCTTCTATTAGATTAATTGCATTCGCTCATGAAAAAGGAATTAAGTTGCATTATTCTGCCAACTACTACCCACAAGGAAATGGTTTGGCAAAATCTACGAACAAGAATTTGATTAGGATCTTGAAAAAGACTGTCATAGAAAACCAAAGAAGTTGGCATTTAGCATTACCGAATGTTCTTTGGGCTGATAGGATCACACCCAAGAATTCATTAGGTGTGTCACCGTATACCCTTGTTTATGGAAAAAAATCTATACTTCCTCCTAACATTATGCTACCATCCTCCATAGCCCAAGAATCTAGAGGCATAGACAACGAAATCCTACAACTAAGAATTTATAATCTTTTGAAGGCGGAAGAGTCTAGATCCAAGGCCAAGGAACGTTTTAAGCAATAGCAAGAAGTAGTGAAAAGGTGGTTTGATAAGCACAAAGCTGGAACAAAGGAGTTTGAAGTGGGAGACCTGGTTCTTAAATGGGATCACCCGCATGATGAAAAGGGGAAGCACATGAAGTTTCAACAGTTATGGGTAGGCCCTTTTCAGATTGCGGCAAAACTTGGCCCCTCAACCTATAAATTGCAAGATTTACAGGGGTGGGAAGAGAACTTGCCATTTAATGGTTTAGTTCTCAAGCCTTATTTTTCTTGATTTTTTGTTTTTGTTTTGTACATAAATAATTTGATTTGGTTGATTGATGCTTGTTTTTAGTTAAAATTTATTTTTGATTTCAATAAAAGAGGCAAACTGTTGGTTGCATGGAGCCTCAGAGTTCTGGATTAATTGAAATCTTTGGGTATAAGACTGTATCCTTTTGTTTGAATCTGATGGAATTTCTTATAGTAAGTAGTTTTCCTAAATGGCTATGAACACATTGAAGTCCTGCTTAATCCGTGAAAGATAACTCAAGATCAAGAAGTCTATAATACTATTTCGAGGTCCCATCCATTCCACATCTAAAATGTCCTAAGGTATGACAACCAAAGACCCACAGAAAGGAAGTAGGGTAAACAATATATTATATATAAATGATCCCATGCCACGAATTGAAAGCCAAAAGGATAATAAGAGTCAAAACTCCTAAGAAAGCAATATGTATCAAACAAAGTACTGAATCTTATAAGTACAAAATTGCCAAAAGTTCTTCTCCGTCCATGAGCTGAAAATTAAATACATCTCTCACATGAAAGGACACTATGGATAGAAGAGCTTGAATAAAAAAAAAATCAGAAAGAAAGGCATGAGGAGGACTCAAAGGAACAAAAAGTTCACAAGCACACAAAAGTGCAAAATGGCATGGGAATGAGAAACAAATGAATATTTTTGTTTGCCATGTGTTACAATCCTGTGGTTTCTAAGCTAGAAGCTACTCGAAGACCGAGGTAAAATGAAACTCATCTACTTGGCCTCCAAAGAGTTATCTTGACTTTGAAGTCTTTGAAGTCAATGATTAAAAATACATATATTTGCCATTGTGGGAATCCAGACATCTAGAAGAATTCAACATGTTGGTTTTATTGCTGAACAGTTTGTTGCTTAAGGAAGAAATTATCCAGTGATCTGGGTTCACCAGGTAGTCTCCATTTGTTGCAGCTGCAACGTTCTCCCAAATTTCTTAAAATTTTGGACCCTCTTTTAATTTTTGTCTTGCTTAGGTTTATTGCAATTGCTTGACTTTGCTGTGAGTTTGATCTTTTGAGGATGATTGCTGAATGATTATCTTTGTCTGCTGACGTTGCTATGTTGAACTTGGTTTTGAATTGCGGGTGATTTCCTTTGGTCATTGTTGGAAGGTTTTGAATTATGAGTTGGGGCCGTAGTCACCTATGCAGCCGCCCTTGTGGAAGCTTTATAATGAATGAACCGATGTAAAGTCTGTTGTTTGTCGATGTGTGTTTTTTTTTGTCATTTTATTTTACTGTCAGCGTTTTTCTTTCCGCTGTCGGAGGTCTTTTTTACAGTGTATCGGAGCCGTTGTTCTCTACAGAGCCATTGTTGCGGAAGCTAAATGACGAATGTTCCGATGCAGAGCCCATACAATAGTCGGTCCCGCGGTTTTATCGCTTTCCTAGTTAATTAGAGCAGTTCATAACTGTGGGCGGAGGCCGTGTCTATTTGATTCTACCATTGCGGTTCCTTAACAGACTAACCGTCCGATTCTATAATAGTTCCGACGGTGTATTGAACCCCGTTGTAATGCTTTGTTTCGTCGATGTTTTGTTTTGCTCCGGAGCACCTAGACCATGGATTACCTGCCGTTGCGACATTTTAGTAAACTAACCGACAGACGTTATGTGTTCTGATTCGCTGATAAAGTTTTTATCTGCCGGAGGTTCTGCCGGTGGGGTTCTTCTCGCCCTAGGCGACGGATTTCTTGGTTTTTTATCAGGTTTGAGTTTTCCACGTTGAAAGCGCAATCCCGGTTGTTACTGTTGATGCTCATTTTTATTGGTAGTATGATTTATGCTCATTGAAAAGTGGTTTGGATAAATGATGCGTTTTTTGTGTTGATCGCAGACAGACATGGGAGATTTTCTCAAATCAAATTGATGATTAATGCTGCAAAGAAGTCATAGCTGGAGGACAACTCAGAAGTAAGTTGGCTGAAGAAAGAAGCAGCTAAAGCATAAAGAAGCAGAGATGTTGCTCAAGGAAAAGAAGATAGCGGAATTCTGAGATCAACAGGATCTCAAAAGGACCAACGGATTACTGAGCGTAATCATTAAGAACAGTGTCTCAGGCTTGCGAAGTTCATCAGTTACCAAGCCGGTCCCTTTTTACAAAGTGCTTGTAAATATTAATCTTAATTATAAATATAACGTTTGTATGAATCATGAGCACTCATAAAAGACAAAATTGTAAGACTAAAACGTTTAGGGAGCCCAAAGGTCACGGGGTGGGGGCAACTCAAAGGTTTTTCTATTTTTGTATAAATCTAGGAAAGTTCGAGAGAACCAGAGACTTTTTCCCAGTGATACTGGCGAGAACACATTGTAAGAGGAACTATTTCGTTTTGCAATATACTATTACAGTTTTTGTTGTTGGAGAAAGCTTTGGTGGAATGTTCAAATGTTGTTCAATGGATGTTGTTGAAGGGGAACTATTTCGTTTTCAGCCTTTATTCATTAACCATGAGATCGTTCTAACTTGTTGAACCTATGTTCTTTTATGAATGTTCTCTGGTTTATTTTATGATAATTTCCACTACGAGTAATAAATGTTTTCACAGACAATGAGCTATCTTGTTGTTCATCCATCTATTCATGTTTATGTGTTTTGAATCAAAGAACAGCTCCCTGTGATTTTTCTCAATGCATGAACAGTAATGCATTACTCATTAAATGATAATATCGCTCCCTAGGGACAACTTAGTTTTATTTCTTGTTGTGTGTGGTTCAGATGCGAGAGAGTCTAAGACGAGAGGTAAGAACCCGCGCATCGCATTGTGACCGCTCCTCGTATTCTTTATCAATCTGCATTTTAGACAGGCACTTGCATATCATTCTTAAAGTTAAAAAACACAAAAATATATACGATGGACTGGGCCGCAACCGGTAAAACCTTTTAATTTTTGTTACTTGACCTACGGTAGTTGGACTGTAAACCGGATGGATTCCCCATACCAAACAGTCACGAGCTAGTTGGGAACGTTGACTGGGGAGAATCCCTTGTTGTTGTTTCCTGCGATTTTCCAGGCCTCAACACAACACTACTTACCCCTCGACTTCTCGATTGACTCAAAAGGGGAAAGAGATACATGGTAGGAATAATTAGACAATTTGTGAAGTTTTCTTGCATTTTCTTTTTATCTAAAATCAACCCCTCCTCGCTTTCCCAATTGAGGTCTATTTGTACTGAAAGATATTCCTATAGGGTTTTCTTTTTTAACAAAGAACACAAAGTTAAAATCCTTAAAAATTACCGAGAGTCCGTTGTGTATGCTTTGCACTGGCTGCGGTTCATCCGATCAGTCGGCTGCATCAAAAGCAACGTGGTGACTAGAATAATTAGTTCTCACATTCCAATAAACGTCTCCAACATAAGATCCAACGCCTCAAATTAAGTCGTTGCAGTGGAAAATTACCTAAAGGAAGCAGGAACAACTAGTCAGTGACCTCGAGACATAGTTAGGCTACACCCTTGCGGTGTCGTGTTGAACATCATCTCAGAGACTCCAACCAACCTGCATATTCCTTGTGGGTAGCCGGTTCAATTAAGGTTTTTGGACATACTCCCCATACCCTCGGGTATATTGGGAGTCCCCTCCCCCCCTAAGTTTAATCAACTCATACCATATTAACTTAAAATTTGACTAAGAGCACTTGCAATACTACAACAATTTCATTTGTGGACTCCATTATTGGCATGGGTCTCTTTTTTGATATCATCATATGTTTCTGCATGCTTTGCTTATCATGTATTAATCTTTATGTTGTTGTGGCTTAAACAATATTGCAAATATCTTGTGTTAAATTTGTTTATCAAAACTCCTAAGTAACTCATTCATCACCATAAAACACTAAAGCCATAGAAATTAATAGGGTCTACATCCCTTGGCTTCATTAGGAGTTGGCCTAAACAGAGGATTCAAGAACAAGGTGGAAGCCTTGACTCGAGACTTTCCCCCAAGGACACACCGAGTGGCCTGAATATTTCCTCCACGTCCCCCCCAGTTGTGTGTGTGAAAGGAGGCAACAGTACCTACTTACTAAGTTTCTTTTAAGAGTTTAATAAGAGCTGCAAATTATTAATGTTCCACTAGCTAAATGGAGAGAAACCATGTAAATGCACAATAATACAATGACAAGCAAATATTTCTTTGTACAAGAACCAAATACAATTGCTAAAGAAATACAATCAACTTTTACTAAACCAATGCCTACTTAGTTCGGGTTATGGAGTCACAAACTTGTTGTAAGTTGCAATAAGATTGCCAAAATATATAAATTATACTAAAACATTTATTTACCACAATAATCAAGTAATTGTATTTAACATATGCAACAATACTTTAAGTCAATGGACCAATATGCACGAAATTTGCTTCCAAGAGATTGAATAAAACAAAAGATGATTATGAAAGTAAATAAAATAGAAGATTGTGATGTTTTGCAAGTGGTTTTGTAAATTTTAGTTCATTTTATGATTTTTCTTCAGTTTAGGGATTAGTGTTTGTACAAGAAATGCAAAGCTAACAACGTGTCTACCTCTAACCCTTATCCCTCAATTGAGAGAAACTGTTGGGTGCTCAATAAGAGAGCACAAGGCTCTCTCCTAGCTCCACAAATCAGTCCCAAGAATAAGAAGGGTGCTCAACAAGAGGACACTAAGTGCCACAAGGCTCCCAACAGCCTCCACCTCTCTAGCTCCACAACAAGTCCTTATTTTCTCAATATTGCAATAAGTAGTTAAAGTGTGTATTAGTTTATCCAACTCAAATATTCTCCCTTTCTTGTCACCCAGGGTCGGACCAATCGATAATGGGAGTGAATACGGGGCGAAGATTGGGGCAGGGTTGATTTTGCTCTAAACAAAATGAAGAATTAACAATTATGAATAATATAAGTCGGCACGATATTGCAAGGGTGGCGAATCCAAATCACATGCAAGGTGTGGAAAAAATTAAAATAAAAGAAAATATAATGCAAGCGATCACTATTTTGCAAATATGGCAAAGCCAAATCACTTGCAAGGTGTGAGCAAATAAAAATTTAAAGAAAGAGAAAAGCAGACTAAATTAACCCCAATATAATTAACAATTGCTTAGGAAAGGATGGGCAAACCCAACTTCCGTTGCAAGCAATGGATGACAAACAAGAAAATTTAAATATAACTTGAAATGCAAATATTAAAATAAAGTCCAAGAGACTCTCTTTGACTTGTTATAATGACTGATATTTCAGTATAAAAAATAGAGGGAAAATAGATAGGAAATTGATATTTTCACCCTTTCTTGGTGATGGCCTTGAAACCATTTCTTTATGGTAGCCTTTGCACCCTTCTACGGATGAAATTTGGCAGAGTTTCTCTTTGTTTGATCACCAACCTACTAAAAACCAGCAAACAAAAAATTGTAGAATATGCCCAAAATTACTTTGGGAATTTAGAATGTTAGTGTAAAACTATATACAAAGTATCTACAAAATTACCAAGTAGATAAATTGAAATAAGACTGAGGATATGAACGGCTAAATCCTCTCTAAAACATAAAAACAATATTCAGAAATTTGTTTTGAGAGGGAGAAATTATGCCCTTTGCTCTTCAAAATTTGAAAAATGGGGCATCCAACCGAGGAATCCCTCTCTTCAATTTGACCAACCTGCAACTTATAAGATATTTTCTACACAACTAGAAGAGGGTGAGATTCATATAGTGAACAAAGAAATCATAAAATTCAGTCGAGAAACGTATGAAATTCTTCTCTACAAGAACAAAAACTCACAAAAATCTATGGTAAGAAATTACCATAAACCTTACCAAAGCAAAGAAATTTGCGTCCTTGGCCTATCAAACTTGAATAGCTACTCAATCATGGAAGCAAATCACCCAAGATCACAAAAGATACAAGATTTCTCCAAAGATTTTGATTAACAAAGTCAAATGGATGAAAATTACAAATAGCCAAAAAATGGGAGAGAATGAGAGTAAGCAATAAGAGGGTAAGCAAGAGCAGCCAAGATTGTGTAACCTTAATGAGGAGGGGAATCCTATTTAAATAATAAATGAGTGAGGAGAGAGCCCAAGTGCATGCAAGCCACTTGTCAAAATAAAGGAGCGGGAGCTCAAAGAGGGGAACCACTTCTCTTGGGGGCGCCTCCTAGGGTGAGAATTCAAATATAAATGGGGAGAAACCCTCTAATATTTTTAGTATTCATTCTAGGCCCAAAGGGTGGGACCACCAAAGTGGGACTCCTTACTTTGGCTTATTTTAATTATCTCAATTTCCATGAAGAGGGAGGGCACCCGCCCTATGGTGACATATTCATTTTTCCCAAACACTTGCACACGAGGGGAAATTTTGTCTCTAATGTCACCTTAGGAAAATATCATGATATTATGAAACAATTTGTTCACCTTCTAAGTGACTTTAGACACTTTTCCAAAATTTCACTTGCTAATTATTTGTCAATTTTTCTAATTTCCTTGATTGACTTTGACAAATGTGTCCAAAACCTTAGCAAGACTTGTCTGGATAACTTCAAACTTTTCCCATGGGTGTAGGGGGACTCATTCCATTGAGTTTGATTACCCATACCCCTATTTATGGGAAATAGGTGCCACATAACCCTCTTTACATTACAATTTTTTTTATGCCGAGGGACAATTTTTAATCACCAAAAATTAAAAAATCTTAGGTAAAACCTAATGAAATTCCATAAGACTTTAGATAGTGTCTATCATGGTTACATAGAACATTCTTGAGCCTTAGCCACCCCGTGGAATGGGTCATTAGAACTCCTTTCACCACTTTGGAGGTATTTTTTAGTGAAGAACTCAGATAATTAAAATTACTTCAAAATAATTTTAATTATCCAAGGGAGAAAACACTCGATGAAAGAACTTCCTTAATGAAAAAGTCCTAGGTAGCTAGTTTTTAAAAAACTAGACCTTCATGTTGACATATCATTACAAAATACCCCTTGGGGATGTGGAAACTTCATAGAGAAAAGATAAAAAGAAGAGTTTCCTCGCTTGAAAAAAAAATATTAGGTACTTCTTTCTCATCTTCAAGTCTCATGGTACATGGTTTCCCACCTAGTTGGTTAGGTGGTCAACACAACAAGTGAATAAATAAGGCATCAACAATGCCTCCAAACAATATAAATGGAAGCAACAAGATCTGTAACGTCCCCGACCCTCCAACCGACGAAGAGGGCGCTACTATACGTCAATCATCCGGGGATCTAACCCCATGAACATGAACATACATATACATATAATGCTGAAGCATGATACTTTAAATCATAAAACATATCACGAAGCATAACCATTCATTATACACAACGGAAGCAAAACATATCAAACAACACTTCATGCATATACCGATCAACATTTAACATGTATATCAACATTCATTAATAGTAAATATGATTGCAGACACAAGTTAGGTAAGGGTACTTATCTTATAAAGATCTTGTTTAGCAACCAGCTACGTCGCTGCAATGTTCCACCCAACCATAGGCTTGCGTGCTCTTTAATCTCTCAGCAACGCTGCCACCCCTGAGTCGGGCATGATTCCCCAAGGAATAAGGAACTGAACAGACTTACACATAGCCATGGATAACAACACCACAAGGGTACATAGTTCAGCCAAGCCAACACAGTTGGGTTTATCAGGCGAACAACGGATCAGCCAAGCCAACAAAGTTGGGTTTATCAGGCCATCCGGGAGCTGGGAAAGGCTAATGCTAAGCTGGTGAGCTCATTGAAGAGCTACAGATACCAACACCAAAATCAGTCTGGATTCTAGAACACCCACACGCACCCAACACAAGGAAATCAGCCCTTTCTCTGCAACGTAGTTCCTCAGACCCTGATCTCCCTTCCAGTGCTATTCAAGGGTTGTGGAGAAGGAAGCCAGCTCAATAGCTCTATCTATGTGGTTCTCAGTCCACCAGGTTTCTCAAGCACCTCAAGCCCTCATTCACCACTCTAATGCAGTCCGAGGACAAAACCACTGCATGCAAGCAGCCAAACAGCTATTCAAGCTTTTACAGGGGGAAAACACAATCAATCCATTGTGGCAAACAACAGCCCACAACAACTATGAACCCACAACAATTCCTCAAGGAAATCACTGGAGAAATTACACAGACAGCAATGGGAAAGGAAAACAATTCTTAGTCTGTGCGTGAGGGGGAAAAAGACACAGCCAAAATGAAATGTGGATGAAACCACCGACCACATAGCGCAGGGACTCATAGCACCTGGTTGATCCTCAATACAATCGCTGTAGAACTTGCACAGGTAGAGGAGTGGGAGAAAGAACAGACTACCACTCTATATGGAAAGACAAAACGAAATATGTCGAACTATCCAAGAAAATCAAAGCCTCAAACCAACGATGGACATAACAAAACCATACGTAATCTGAAATTGATGGGAAAAAAGATGCAAAACTCTGCGTGAACAGAGGAAGAACGTTTTTCTGACTAGCAAGCCATCTCTGAAAGGATTGGTGAAACCCAAACAATGAATTGTGGATTCCTTTAATTCCGCTCAGCATGATGGAAGATGGACAGACTCGCAATCTCCCTAGTGGGCAGACCATCCGCTACCCAAAAGGAACATCGTGGAGAGTGAGTGCAGGCGTGAGCGTAGGAGTGGTCTTTTTGCCAGCAAATCGTTGTCCCCACTAACAACAAAAAACTAAGGTGGTGGTGATCAAAAGAGAGGGGTGACACATGGCTCTTCCCCCATGACTCAATGTTCAACATTCCCCTTCCTTATCGTTTGGAAATCATGCCCCTTCTCAATTTAGTTGCCACGAATATAGCTGGTTGGGTTATTTAATTAAAAATGCGTGTTTACATGATGCCACAATTGAATATATGCCGTATGTCCCGATATACCATCGGTGACCATTCCAAATCAGAAACACAACATAACCAAATCTATGGTGGGGCCTTGGCTTTTAGCTCCACACCAATATTATTTACAATATATGTAAGCGGGGTTAAAACCGGGGTATTACATTCCCCTCCCCCTTCAATAGCATTGTCATCAATGCTTTACAAAATTTGAAGAAAAGTGCTACATTGGTACCACCTCAGTGTTCCACAGGATTGAATAAAAATGGATGTGCCAATTGCATGGCATCCTCCAGCTCGCATGTGGCCTCTTCAGGTTCGTAGTGCTCCCATTGCACCTTTACCTGCCCTATGGTTCAGTTCTGGAGCATTGTGATCTTCCTGTTGAGGATGCGCATTGACTCAATTTGGAACTCTCCCTCAAGTTCCACCCGAATCACATCCCAATTTATCACATGGTTAGGATCATGTACATATTTCTTAAGCAAAGAAACATGAAAAACATTATGAGCTCTAGTACTAGCAGGCAATGCAAGTCTATATGCAACAGGCCCTATTCTTTCAAGCACTTCAAATGGCCCACAATATCTAGGTGACAGCTTGGCACAACTTCCAAGCTTCAAGGAATTTTTCTTTTCCTTCACTCTGAGGTAAACATGATCCCCAACACTAAACTCTATGTTCATCCTATGCTTATCTGCATAGCTTTTCTTTCTGTCATGTGCTGCTTTTAGATTCTACCTGATCTTTACAACCTCTTGCTCCATTTCCTTGAGAAATTCTGGTCCGAGCACAACTCTGTTCACCGGGTTGTCCCAAGTCACTAGTGTCCTGCACCTTCTGCCATATAAAGCTTCTTACAGACTCATTCCCAAGGATGCCTGCTGTCCATTGCTGTAAGCAAACTCTACCAAGTGTAAGTAATCTTCCCACTTGGTTGGTTTGTCCATCACATACATGCGAAGCATATCTTCAAGCACTTGATTAACTCTTTCTGTCTGCCCATTTGTCTGAGGATGGTATGCAGTGCTGAGGTTTAACTTTGTACCCAAATATGCAAACAACCCCTTCCAAAAATTGGAAGTGAACTTGACATCTCTGTCAGAAACTATTTCCTTTGGAAATCCATGCAATTTGAAAATCTCCTTCATGAAAATCTTTGCAATGTGATCAATCTTATGCGTAGACTTCACTGGTATAAAATGTGCTGCCTTTGTCAACTTGTCTACTACAACCATGATGGAATCACGTTGTCTCCAAGCCATCGGCAATCCTGTAATAAAATCCATGGAAATAACTTCCCATTTCCATTCCGAAACTGGAAAAGGCCGTAACAAACCTGCTGGATGTTGATGCTCAACCTTTACCTATTGACATTTCATGCACCTTGAAATGTATTTAGTCATGTCCTTTTTCATACCTGGCCAAAAGTACTGCCTTCTAGCTGTAGCAATTATCTTCTGATATCCTGGGTGACCAAAATACGGAGCTTGATGGATTTCATCCATAACAATTCTCCTCAAATCTGCTACTTTAGGAATATAAATTCTGCCTTTAAAAGTGAGAAGTCCATCCTCTTCCAATTTATATCCCTCATACCTCTTCTCAAGACTTTGCCGCTGCAATTTGTTTTTTACCTGCTCATACAATTCATCTCCGGCAACACGATTAACAATCTGCTGCCTCAATTCTGATTGAGAAATACTAAGAGATGCCACATGCATTTTCTGTACCTTCTTGCTGAGTGCATCAGCTACCTTGTTCTCTTTTCCTTTTATGTGCTTGATTTCAAAATCAAACTCACATAGAAATTCCATCCATCTCGCTTGCCTAGCATTCAGAGTAGGCTGATCAAACAAATACTTTAGGCCATAGTGATCTGTCCTGAGTTCAAATCTTCTACCCATCAAGTAATGTCTCCACATCTTGAGAGCATGTACGATGGCTGCAAGCTCTAGATCATGAGTGGCATAGTTCTTCTCATGCTCCTTCAACTTTCTCGACTCATAACATATCACGTGGTTGTCCTGCATAAGGACTCCTCCAAGTCCTTGTCCACATGCATCGGTACATACCACAAAATCTTTCTCTGGATATGCAACCTTCAATATTGGTGCACTAGTGAGAAGATTCTTCAACCGGTGGAAGCTTTCTTCACACTTTGAAGTCCATTCGAACTTCATCCCCTTCTTTTGCAAAGAAGTGATGGCATGTGCAACCTTGGAAAATCCTTCGATGAATCTCTTGTAGTATCCTACAAGTCCCATAAAAGATCTTACATCCATCACATTTCTTGGAGTAGGCCAATTCATAATGGCTTCAATCTTTTCAAGGTCTACTGATATACCCTCTTTTGAGATAATGTGACCCAAGTACTAAATTCTATCCCTGTAGAAGTCACATTTACTCAACTTTACATACAGCTAATGTTCCCTGAGCACTTGCAATGTTAGTCTCAAATGCTCTTCATGCTCTTCCTCATTCTTAGAATAAACAAGAATGTCATCAAGAAAAACAAGAACAAACTTTTCCAAATACTTACTGAAGACATTGTTCACAAGGCACATAAATATGGTTGGTGCATTTGTGAGACCAAATGGTACCACTACAAATTCATAATGTCCATACCTTGTCCTGAAGGTTGTCTTATGAATGTCTTCATCCTTGATTCTCACTTGATGGTAACCAGACCTCAAGTCAATCTTGGAAAACACCTTTTCTCCTCTCATTTGATCAAAGAGGTCATCAATCGTAGGCAAAGGGTATTTATTCTTCACAGCAACCTTGTTCAACTGTCTGTAATCAATACATAACCTGAGTGTACCATCTTTATTCTTCATAAATAGAACTGGTGCTCCCCAAGGAGACACACTTGGTTGGATATACTTCTTTTCCAACAACTCTAGCATCTCTTGCGTACTCATCCTGTAGGGTGTCTTAGACACTGGTGCTGCTCTTGGCACAAGTTCAATGGTGAAATAAATGTCCCTCTTTAGAGGAAGTCTTGGAATCTCATCAGGGAATACATCCTTTAATTCTCGTAACCCCTGATAGTCTTCCAACCTAAGAGTTTCATCTCCTGTTGGTTCTAGAATATGAGCTGCATACAGCTGGAAACCTTTCCTACATAACTTCTTCAACTGCATTGCTAAAACCTGCCTTATTGAAATTACCTTTGGAATACCCTTCACAACTATTGGGTTTCCTTCTTGTTGGCCTATTTTTTTGAACTAGGCCAATAAGGAGGTTTTTTCCACACAATCAGCTTAAAGCAGCGTCCGGTGTGTTTGATTTAACAAAACCTCGCAGGTTGTGGTCCTGCTACCAGCTGATTTTCTCTTAAGGAGAAATTAAAATCAGCAAAATCTAACATATTCTAATGTTATTTCTACCTAAATAAATCTTATAATTGATTTTAACTATTTAAATGATCTAATGTTTGCTTTCTTAAGGAAAGACTTCAATTTTTAAAGAGTTTTCTGAATATAAGGATTTGCAAAAGTATACCAAAATTCTATAAATTGATTTAACAGCTGTTAATTGGAATGTACTAAAATAAAACGTAATTAAAAAAAACTATTCTCTATGTCCTATCTCAGCTGAGAGCATTTCTAAAGACTAGATTAATTATTAAACAATAAAAGATGAACAGAAAGACTAACAGCACAATTTAAATAGAAATATTTAAATCATGAATAATAAGTCGCTCTGTTATATGAAAACAGAAATGAAAAACAACTGAAAATAAACAGTTATTGTAAATTTCTGAAATTAATTAATAATTAATTATCAACATAGCTATTTGAACTTAAGATAATGTCAACTATAAAATCACTGTCAAAACACAAATGATATTTTTAACAGACAGAAGAGTGTATCATTATAGCTTAAGTTTATAGTAAAAATACTAATAAACACAATCATAACGATATATTTGTTCAAAATGTGATATCGAACTGATAAAGTACAAATTGTAATTAAACACACATATATCTAAGCATAATGTGTTAATATTAAGAAAGAGGGTAAGATGCTGAAATATATATAATATATCCAAAACGAAAATACCAGTAATAGTATCAGTCTGTAGATGTCCAGTTGTATTCACATCCAAAGATTCAACTTCAGGAATGAAATAACACCAGCAACAAAATATATTTCCAGTATGTTTTCTTCAAACACTCCATCCTCTAGTTCATCAAAACTCCTAACTTATATAATACTATGATTCAGTTACCCCCCATTAATGCACATGCAGTATCATAGGGATCTTATAACTACAAAGAGAATCAAATCTCTCTACCAAACACCTGTCACTATAAACAAAAAAACGACTTAGCCTAATTAGAGGTACTTGGTAAATTTGTAGCCATTGTTGAAACTCTAGTCATCAAAGCACAGCCACGTTTCCCAACCAACGCATTAACAACGTCCTGAAACTTTGGAGAGGGGTGATGACAAACCCACCTACGTTTAACAAACGAAGTATCTTATTAAAGCTGCATTAAAGCTGTTTACAATAAATATAACATAATAAACTAAGATTTTAATGCATGCCTGTAAAATATGCTATTTTACAGGCATGTATTACAAAAATATTTCATTACCTGTTGACAGCAATATGATCCATGCACTTTGAAAAGGAAAATGAGAAAAATCATCATGTTTTACTTTGAAGAGCGATTACTCTCCGTGCTTCAGCTAGTTTGGCCTTTAACCTGATAATCTTTATGTTTTGTTTTTCAATTCTTTCAAGTAGGTGCTGGTTTGGACTTATTATTGACCTCTTCGATTTTTTATATTGATTCTTTTTAGCACTTACTTCTTTCCATCTTCTGATCCAATCCAGCAACTCTTCTCTAAATGTTCTATTTTCCTCTTCTAACAATGTTGTATTGGATAGGCAATGCTTAAGTTTATCCTTCAACTCTGTGATTTTAGCCTGGTATGCATTATCTAGTACATGCTGCAGAGTCTCTTCTTCATTGGCTACCTGAGGAGAAATAGGGATGTCAATATATTGACTAGACGATGGTTCAGGGTCTGCAATGCCTGTGTCTATACCTGGTTGAGTAACCTCGGCCTTGCCTGATTTTGCATCATTACCCTGTATGAAAGTAGGATTACTTACGTGAATAGCATCAAGGATAGATGACAGGATGCCATCCTCAATATGGACGATGGCAGGTTGAGAAGCCTGTTGATTAACCATAAGAGCCGAAATTGTATGGGTACTGTTCATGCTCCTAGTAACCCTCCTTGAAAGCGATAGATTTTCTGAATCAAACCCTCCCTTGTCACAACAAATCTAGGCAAGATGGTCTAATCTATGCATAGAATCCCTGCTGTGTTCATAAGATTTATTTAATTTAGATATATTTTTACATTCATTAACATTATCAGTTTTGCTTTTGTTTAATATTTCTTTTGTTTTTGCAGGGGTGCTATGACCCTTAATAGATAAAGGCTGATTCAGGACTGTTTTAGAACCACAAGGGACTGTATTCCCGTCATCATCATTACTAATCCCTTCGTTTGTGGGTATACTGACTTCCCCGAACCCTTTTTCCTCCGATACAATTTCAGGAGTATTATTAACTTCAAACTTTATAGCTTTTCACTTTTTACGAATTCTTGGGGAGGGATTCGGCTAGTACTGCGTCGGCCCCAACTGACAGTCGGCTAAAAAAATATCCCATGACTTTCCATTTTCAAACAATTGATGTTGCACTATAATTTTGATTAACCCGTGGTGGAAAAGACTTCTATCGGGGTTACTAGAACTTCTAACTGCCTGTGACATCTTCTTTAAACTTTGCCATAAACAAAATGGCAAATTGAGCTTACAACCCTGTAATGCTAACATCAATCTTAAATGGTAATAGTGTAAATGGGAGAAAAGTCCATCACAGGACACGTACCTTACCACTATTTCGTAATAATCTCTCCATTCAGGCTTCAAAAACTTAACAGGGACACCTATCTTCATCTTAGTATTCTCCGGCAATGGCAGTAGCAGAGATAAGCACTTCTTCTTACTAACCTTGCTACCCTTAAACCAACGTTCTCCAACTTGCGGGAGCTATGTCGCTACTGCTATCTTGTCTTCATTAATAACGAACTCAAAACCCCCTATCTGCACACTGTCGTCTTTTAAATTCATGGCAACCATTTTAGTCACTTCTGCATGATGGCCATCGGAACTTCTAAAGAATTGCCCCCACCCAATTTTCTCGAATCTCAGAGCCACCTTCTCGTCGGCTTCTATGAGTTCAGAACCAGAGATTTCAAATCGGTTCAATGGAGCCATATTTTCCTCCACGCTCTCCTGGCTTCGAACTGAAATGAACAGAGAGGTGAACAAGGAGGGAATAGGTACCCAAACGTATGACATGATGTGTAGTCTTCGCATGCTTCGGATCTGACGGATATGAGATCTTTGGACTCGGCCATTTTTAGCCGAACCTTAGTAATGATGAGTGCTGCAACTTAACATTAGCAATGATATATGCAGGTTTATCTACGATTTAGCCACGACTAGTAGTGATACTCAACCAAATCGGTGTACGAGAGATCTTCTAATTGACGGATCATAAATCCAAACATTGATTATGGACAGTGGCTAATAATGAACTCGTACATCGTAGTGAATTGGAATGACTATCAACATTTAAGCTTGTTAATACGATGTATCAATATGTTTACAGCTGTCGATTTATCATGAGGTGCAAGCCACATCTTTGTGCCAACTCATTGATCCGAGTGACAAATGTTATCAATTGGACACATGGCCCTTCATAAACTCAGTCAATTAAGCCTTCTTCTATTTTTAACATGAAAGGTGGTAGCATACGAGGCAATATAGTGATGAAATCACATATTCTAATGTTAACATGATAACTAGCGAAATGGCTTGATTTTATATCTATGTTATGTATATACATAGGCTTAGTTTTAAATCTTTCAAAGATCCTATATATGAATATCAAACATTAAATTGCTAGGATATTTGAATGATAAAACTATAATATGTGAAAAATCCTATATGAAAATCACTTATTCATTAACTATAATATTTACAAAAATCATAGTAAGGTATTACAATGAAATATAAACTTTAAAAGTCACCTTTAGTTCTATGAACTTAGGATTAGTAATACCTCACCCATATCCAGCTTTTAAACAAACAAAAGATGTGTTTTATTGATTTCCCCTTGGCAAACAATTCTTTTGAATTTCTTAAATCATATATAGTCACATAAATTTATCTTAATGATTAAATTAATTACATGAAAATTTATGAAATTAACTGACAGTTGCTAATTGCCAAGTTCACTAGCATGTTTTCACCAACTCCTAAAATATCATTTTACTCTTCTTTGATTGAGAGTACCTTTAGAATCAAAGATTCTGAAGGTGCTCTTTTATAATTTTGAATTGGTAAATCATAGAAAGAGCTGATCTCTCTTCATCTTATTGAGAAATGAAGAGGTTGTTGCTAGCTGCCAAGAAATGGCGACAACCTGGGCGAACCAGTTATCTCTGCTCATACAAAATGTTGAAACAAAATCTCAAAACTTGTTAAAAACAATCAAAAATTATTTATCTACATAAACCATTATTAACTCATACTCGTAAGTATAACTCAGAAATATTCCATTTTTTAAATCAGAAATTTGATTTGGGAGAAACTTAAAATATCTTGGTCGAAACAAAGTACTTCATAGTAAGGATAACCTATACCATCAGCATAGAGTATAGAAATCTACTTCTCTGAAAAACTTTCCAGAATTTGTTCCATAATATAATAATTTTCTTTTTGTTTGATTTTCTTTTCTTTTAAAACAATAATTCTGCCTGAAGACTACTATCTGGGTATGGTATCCCAATGTGATAGTATCATTCACGAGAGCTGTTTGAAATAAGCAAGCCGGCTCGTGATGACACCTCTTGTTTTTTAATTTTTTAAATAAAAAGCCATCACCCTGGTGATCAGAAATGAAGTTATTCCAGACAGCACTGATGATCATGAGTAGGCCGGCTCGTGATGAGACCTCCTATTCTTCAGTCAAAAGTTATGTTTCTATTGCAATTTTATCTTTTAAATTTCATAAAATGAGAGATAATTACCCAGCATGGTGACCAAATGGTAATGTTAGTCATTAATATCACCAGAAAATGAATCAGCTGGCTCGTGATGAGACCCCTTATCTTTTGGTTTAAAACCAAAAGCCATTACTAGTTTCCTAATAATGTCATACTAGTGATATTTGTGATTCTGATCGGACCGGCTCATTACTGAGACCTTTCGTCTCTCACTTTAGCATTTTATTGACTGGAACAAATCCTAAATAGTTTTCAGATGATAAATACTTTTCTAAGACTGACGATAGAGATCTGTAAGAGTTTTTTTAGAAGTACAAGCTTCGAATAAGATATTTAATAAGCATCCCCACTTTTATAAGAAAATAACAAGATAAGGAATAATCTGAGAAACACTTACAAAATACAAATAATGATGGTTTTTTGCAGATTTTAAGAAAATTTGATCATCCTGAACAACTTTTAAACAATTTCATTCCATAATTTTCAGGCTGATGAGCAAACTGATTTTATTTATTTACATTTATTTTTACAGCTGCTAATTACAGATTACTGATTGACTGGCAGCTTATATACAAAAATTTGACAATCTGTAATATTTATCTTGACAGAGAAACTGACTGAAATAACAGCATGATAAATTATAACTTTATTTATATACAAAATCATAAATTTATTTACAAATAGCAATCAAATTATATACATTTAAAGACAAAAAAACAATATTAACAGAAATATTTTTTCAGAATCAGTCCATTCATAGGGAATGTTTCGGACTGTCCTTCAAGTGTTTGCAATCGAAAGGTACTTGGGCCTATTTTCTTAGAAATAACAAAGGGACCTAACCACAGTTTATGAAACTTAGTATGATCTCCCTTTTCCTCGTGAGCTTTATCCCATTTTAAAACTAGGTCTTCCACGTGAAATTCTCAACTGGAACTAAAAGATTGGTCAAACCATGATTTCACAATCTGTTGATGTTTTGCAAAGTGTTGTTTTGAATTTTCTCTTTCTTCCTCCGGTTTTAATAAAGTATTAATTCTCTTTTCCATTGCTGGACATTCTTCATCTTGAACAGACTAAGCTAACTGTAATGAAGGTAAGAACATATTTGGTGGTAAAATAGCCTCAGCTCCAGATACTAAGAAGAATGGTGAGTTACCTATCGCAGCCTTAGGAGTTACTCTGTCTGCCCAAAGGGCATTTACCAATTCTGTATGCCAGTTACGATGATGAATTGAAATAGTTCTTTTGAGAATTTTTAATAAATTTTTGTTGGTTGATTTAGCTAGACCATTCCCATGGGGGTGATAGTTAGTTGAATACCTGAATCTTATTCCCTTCTCTAAAGCAAACTGAGTTAACTTGATTGATGAAAAATAGGAAGCATTATAAAAAACGAGGGAATCGGAAATACCAAATATTGTTATGATAAAGAATTCCAAAAATAGTATAACCTGATTGGTATTTACAACTTTCAATGGTGCAGCCTCAACCCAACGAGTGAAATAATTGGTTGCAGTTATTATATATTTGTGTTGCATAGATGAAGGAGGATTTATTGGACCTACTATATCAATACCCCATTGTTGAAAAGGTCTTTCAGCTGAAACAGGTTGTAAAGGAAAAACAGATTTTTTAACCCTTCCTGCAGCGAATTGACATTCTTGGCATTTTCTACAAAAGGTACAGGAATCTCAAAACAATGTGGGCCAGTAATAACCAGCCCGCAAAATTTTATGCGCAGTGGTCTCTCCCTTAAAATGACCTCCTGCTGGTCCAACATGTAACTCTTTTAGAATTACTTCTGTTTCATCTTTATCTAGACATCGAAGGTATACTCCATCTGAATTTCTCTGAAAGAGGATATTATCAATTAATAAATAAGGAGCAGACTTCGATCTGAGTGCTCTTTTCTTCTTTGGTTTTAAGTAATCAGGGGCAGACCCTGTTTCCAAAAGTATCTGTATGTCTGTATACCAGGAATCTTGAGGTGGTGGATAAAAATAAATTTCTCTGGTAAGTAAAGCCTCATCAATGACAGTTTCAGTTTTATTATCAGGTAAATGAGCCGCTTCAGCAGCTAATTTACATATCCCTTGGCCTTTGACTATCGTTGAGGGTTTAATTTCTAAGTCGTATTCTTGCAGAGCTGTCATCCAAGGTGCCCTCTTTTCACCTAAGTCTTTATGTACCAACAAGTTTCTGACTGAGGAATAAGGGACGATTATTTTCATTTTAGATTTTAGTAAGGACGGACAAAAATGTTTAACAACTTTAAAAATAGCGAATACTTGCTTATCGACTTCGTGGTTATTAAGCTCAGCACCTTTGAAGTTTGAACTCATGAAAGAAATTGGGACTTCGTTATTCTACTGATTTAATTGAGTTAGAACTGTTGCATATGAAATATCAGAAGCAAAAGTATATAATATGAAATCCTTATTAAAATCTGGGCTTAGAAAGCTAGGAGCTTCTGAGATGGCTTCTAAAATTTTCTGAAATGACTCTTTTTCAGTTTGTCCCCAATTAAAAACAACATCTTTCTTAATCATTTTCTGCAAAGGACGAATGATCTCGGAAAAACTGGGAATGAATCTCCTAACAAAATTTATTTTACCAAGAAATGACTGCATTGCTTTCTTGCTAGAAGGATAGGTTATCTTCGAAATAGCTTGGGTTCTTTCAGGATCAATCATGATTCCGTGCTTTGAAACTATGCAACCTAATAAGATACCTTCTGAAACAGCAAATATTGTCTTTTTAGGATTTAAGGATATTCCAAATTTTCTGCATCGTTCAAATAATTTTCTAAGATGATTAAGATGATCAGGTCGATGTTTAGAATATACAGTAACGTCATCCAAGTAGACAACAACTGAATGATTGATTAGACCTCTAAAATCAATATCCATTTCCCGTTGAAAGGTTTCTCCCGCATTGATTAACCCAAAGGGCATCTTGCGGTAGGCATATGTTCCCCATGGAGTTCTAAAAGCAGTTTTTAAATGATCATTCGGGGAAACCAATATTTGGTTGTATCCTGAGAAACCGTCAAGGAGGGACAGTATCTCAGACCCAGACACCTTTTGAAGAATTTGTTCCATGGGAGGAACAGGGTAATTATCTTTCTCAGAAGCCTTATTCAAATTTCTAAAATCTACACATAATCTAATATCTCCGTTTTTCTTCCTAACTGGAACTAAGTTTGCTACCCATTGTGTATGTCTAATGGGGAAAATAATCTTGACAGCTAATAATTTATTCAGTTTCTTTTTTATTGTTGGTTCTAATGACGGGTGATATTTCCTTAACTTCTGTTGAAAAGGTTTTGACTCCTGTTTAATTGGAATTATATGTTGCATGACTTGAGTATTGAAGGTTTTCAAGTCATCATATGTCCAAGAAAAGACATCTTTAAAGTCCTTAAACAATTTTATGAAAGCTGTTTTTTCTACAGGATTACAATCTATTCCAAGGTTTATAGTTTGGGGATTTAGTTCTGTTCCTAAATTGATGGTTTCATACTTCATTCGAGAGCTGTTTGTTTTACAATTAGGAACAGACCTAAACTTATCCTGCAGATCAAAGAACTTTTCTAATCTTAGTACTGAATTAGGGACTGGTTTTACCTGTTCGAAAGCTTTTTCAACTGAACAGAAATCATTTATTACCAAAAAATCCCGCAGATTTTTGTCATGAGTGACTTCATCTATCGCTGAATCTTTAAAGGTATCCTCATTTGTTAGAAAATTTAGTACCTACATATCATTTTCAAATACATGCCAGTTAAAAATATTATCAGGTATGGAAGGCCTAAAAATCAATTCAACAGAAAATAAATCTGGTGTAAGATTTTCTGAAGGAATTAACTTTGATGCTACATTTGCCAACAAATCTGCTTCTTGATTTTGACTTCTAGGAACAGAATTTATGTTACATGCATCAAAAAGTGAGATAAGATTCCATACCTCTCTTTGATAACTTTGTATATGTTTAGATAAACAGTGAATGGAGTTACGAACCTGTCTGACAATGATCTCGGAATCGCCATAAACAATTAACTCTTTGATGCCCAAATCAATTACTTTTTTCAAACCTTGTATTAAAGCTTCATATTCGACCGTATTGTTTGTACAATTAAATTCCATTCTACAAGCTATACAGGTTTTATTTCCCTGAGGGTCCACCAATAGGTAACCAGCTCCTGCTCCTTCTTTAGATTTAGCACCATCAAAATATAAAGTCCAGATAGAACTATGTACAACCACTTTACTTTCTATAATATTTACAATATTCAGATTATCTACATCCTTAATGATTTCCTTGAATGACGAGTTAGGAGAAACAGATGTCACATGACAAATTTCAGATTGCTGTTTATTTTCAGATAAGGCAGAATTTTCAGCTTTAAAATTACCAAATCCTAATTCATACATGTAATTCCCCATAATACAATCCGAAAATAAAACAGGTTCACTAGGATCATGTAGTTCTGTGAAAGTATGTTTCATATACCTTTCTCTATTTATATTTATCTGATTTGACTTTTTGTTCTTAGGTAACCACAATGTTGACCAATCAGTGGCAAAGAAACCGTTCAGTTGTTGGGACCAATTCCTACTTAAGAACAGCCCATATGCATCTGGAATATCAGCAACAACAATATCTATAATTTGATCAACCGAAGGGTTGCAAGCAATCCTGACGAAGAAATCTTTCATTTCCCCTACAACCTTTACGTTAGTCCTGTCCAACTGAGTTATTTGAGAATTTGATGGGACAAATTTTCCATTCAATTTCTTGCATACGGATAAAGGCGTGACATTGGAGGATGCTCTGGAATCTACCATGCAGTCATGAACATTCCTATTGAAAATTTCAAGGTAAGTAAGAATGGAGGTGTAGTTGATTTAGAATTCTTACCTATCAGCGAAGCTTTGTCAGCCGTTGCTTTTGTTTTTTCAGTTGTTGTTGGATCATTATTAGAACTATTTGCAGCAACATTTTGTTTTGCATTAGGAATAATTGAACTTACTGCAGGATTTATAATATGACTATTAGGCATTGGGTAGATTTGAAGAAGATCGTACATACTGATGTTTGCACGAGTCTTCTTTAAATCTTCAATGATATCATATTGTAAATCTAATCTGGGAGCATTTTGAATAGTTTGGGTACCTTTGGTTGATTGAGTCTGCTTGCCGGATTGAGCTTGTTTATTTGGTTGTGAGTTATTGTTGTCATTATTTGTAGTAGAACTTGAAGCACCGGGAGTGTTTGCAAATGCTCTACTACGAGTATTATAGGCATGTTGTCCTATAGGTGGACTTCTGTTCTCATGTTCTTTCACAAGAATGTCCCAGAAATGACCGTTAACTTGTTGAGGTTCTTCTGATTCTTCATCATTTTCTGATTCCTCTTCTTCTTCGTTTTCATTCATCTCTTGACTAGAAGGAGTCTCAGACAAAGATAGAACAACTCGAATTGTATTAAATATCTCTTCATTTGCAGCTATGTCAGGTGGTGTATTTTTATTGTTTGCATTCGGATTCTGTCTAAATTGATTTCTGAAATAACCCCTAGAAGGAGAAGCTTCAGAATTGGTTTTCTTTAAACCTATAACTTCATTGGTTAATGTTCGAATAGCGTTTTGCAGCTGTTCTACATCGAATGCTTTATCTTTATCTGAATTGGGCTTTTTCGTCTTCCTACGAGGAAAAGAATTAGATTTCCCGCTTCTATCTGGTTCATAGGACATGGAATCCTTTTCTACTTTAATAGCTTCCTCAAATGTTTCTATTAATGTTGTTTTTTCAGCTCTCTTTACAAACATCCCGAAATATTTAGGTAAGGCTGACATATAATTTTCAATAATTATGTCTTCCGGAGGTTGAGAGGCGATTGGGATTTTGTTTTTCAATGTTAGAAACCTTTGATTGAAATCTTTAATTCTTTCTTTAGGCCCCATTTTAATTCTAGATAACTCTAGGGCTAAAAAAGCGGGTGTTTTATCTTCCCCGAATTTATCTAGAAATGCCTTATTAAATTCCCCCCAATTTGTGATAGATCCTTGTACTAACGAAAAATACCAGGTGGAAGCTCTTCCTTCAAAAGTTAGAGGAAACAATCAACAAACTACATCTTCATGCTGAACGTTCAAAGTTTGAACAGCCAACATGAATTTGTCAATATGCACCTCTACAGGTTCTTTGTCATCTGGATTAAACTTAGGAAGAATTTTATCTGAGTGTTTCGGCAATGGATGCTATACCCCAGGAACTGCTACAGCAGCTGCCCTTAACCAAGGGAGTTGTGGATTGGGTGGATTAGGTGGAGGATTACCACCTCCTCCTACATTTCCTACCATTGGACTTCCTTGAGAGCTAGAAGAACTTCCTGAATTGGAAGGTCTTGGACTATCAGGTGGTGACTCAGGAGGAGAAGGTGGCTGATTAGAACCGCCTCCTACAATTAGTCTTCTAGCAGTATTGGTTTGTGCAATCTACCTTTGATGTCTTTCAATTTGATGATAGGGATTACTACCAGTTATCTCCAAATCTTGTGTAACTATGGTCAATTGTGGATTATGTCGTTGTTGTCTAGGAAGAACATAATCTATTGGAGAAATACCTAACTGATTGGCGTAAGCTCTAGTAAAGATATCTCTGGATTCTTCTAGAGTTTGAGCACTTTGTGCGGGAGTAAAGGGAGAAGTGACAGGATCACATTCAAGGATATTCCTAAAAGTTTCTATAAAAGGGGATCTATTGACTTCTGGAGGTTGTTGACTGGTTGGAAATGTTTCATTAGTTTCACCTACCATTACTCATTGGCAGCCCCTCCTTCTAGCGCCATTTGTTGGCCCGATTTTCTAAATCTAGGCCAATAAGGAGGTTTTGTCCACACAATTAGGTTAAAGCAGCGTCCGGTGTGTTTGAATTAACAAAACCTCGCAGGTTGTGGTCCTGCTACCAGCTAGTTTATCTCTTAGGAGAACTTAAAACTAGCAAAATCTAACCTATTCTATTATTTATTTTTACCTAAATAATTATATTAAACTATCTAAACTGTCCTATGGTTGCTTTCTTAAGGAAAGACTTTGATTTTTGGAAGTTTTTCTGAATATAAGACTTATACAGAGTATGAAAATTAATTTTAACAGTTGTTAATTAAACTACTTCAAAAAAATAAAATTTAATCTAAACTATTCTATTTAACCCTATCTCAGCTGAGAGCAAATTTAATATTATATTAATTATTAATCAATAAAGACGAACAGAAAGACTAAAGTATAATTTAAACATACACATTTAAATTATAACCAATAAGTCACTCTGCTATATAACAATCGAGTTGAAACATAGTCTGTAAACACACAGTTAACTTCAAATATCTGATATTAATTAATAATTAATTATCAAGGTAGCTATTTGAATTTAAGATAATGTCTATTTAAAAGTCACTGTCAACATACAAATAAAATTTTAAATAGACAGAAAATTATATCATTACGACTTAGGTTTATAGTAAAAATACTAATAAACAACATCATAATGAAATATTCGTTCAAAATACTAACTTGCGCTGATAAAGTGAAAGATATAATTGAACATCAGTATGTCATAGCACACTAAGTTAGTATAAAGATAGAAGATAACAAGCTGAAATATATATATATATATATATAAATCCAAAAACAACAAAATACCAGTAACAGTATCTGTCTGCAGATGTCCAGTAGCATTCACATCAAAGGTTCAACTTTGAGTATGAGATAATACCAGTAATAGGATATATTTCAAATAAGTTTTTCTTCCAACACTCCATCCTCGAGTTCATCAAAACTCTTCACTTATATACTACTAAGATTCAGTTTTCCCTATTAATGTTGCATGCAACATTATAGGGATTATCTAACTAAAAAGGGCATCTAATTACACCTATTACTATAAACAGAAATCGACTAGCCTGAGTCGAGGCACTTCAGAAAATTCTTTCCCATTGACAAATCTCCAGCTCATCACCAAACAGCCACATCTCCATGTCAACGTATAACCATGTCCTGAATTTCTGGAAAAGGGTGGTGATAAATCCTCCTGCATTGAATTCAAACGAAGCATCTTATTAAAACCAATTTAACACATAGATAACAAAAATAACTTGTAATTTTAAATACATGCCTGTTAAATCTCTGATTTTACAAGCATGCAAAACTAGAACGATCATTACCTGTTTTGCGGCAACATAGGAAATGAGAAAAATCATCAAGTTTCACTATGAAGATCGACTACTCTTCGAGCTTCTGCTAGTTTATCCTTTAACCTAATAATTTTAATGTTTTGCATTTCAATTCGTTCAAGTAGAAGCTGGTTAGTACTTATGATTGATTTCTTGGATTTTTTGAATTGATTCTTCTTAGCGCTCATCCTTTTCCATCTATCAATCCACTCCAGCAACTCTTTTTTAAAGGTTTTGTTTTCTTCTTCTAATAATGTTGTGCTGGATAGACAATGCTTGAGTTTTCCTTTAACCTCTGTGATTTTATCTTGGTAAACATTACCTAATACCTATTGCAGAGTTTCATCCTCTTTGGTTGCCTGAGGAGAACGAAGACTGTCACAATGTTGACTATATGATGGTTCAGGATCTACAACGTTTGTGTTTGTTTCTGGTTGATTGCCCTCGGCATCGTTTGATTGTGCATCACTTCCCTGTGTGATATCAAAATTACCTACATCCATTGTATTAGGGACAGAAGATGGGATGTCATCCTCAATATCTACAACTGCAGGTTTAGTAGCTGTAGGCTTAGAAGCTTGTTGATCAACCTTATAACCTGAAATCGAATGGATACTATGCATGCTCCTTGTGACTCTACGTCAAAATGATAGATTTTCAAAACCAAGACTTCCTTGTCACAACAAATCTGAGCCAAATGATCTAATCTATGCATAGATCCTTTGTTACATTCATCAGGTTTATTTGCTTCATATGAATTTTTACATTCAACATTATTATCACTTTCACCTTTGGCTAATCCTTCTTTTATTTTTGCAGGGTTGCTATCATTCTTACCAGATAAGGGTTTATCCATGACTTCCTTAGAATTGCAGGGAACTGAATCCCTGTCGTCATTCTCATTAATCCCATTGTTTATGGGCATGCTTACATCCTCGAATCCCTTGACTTCTGAACTATTAACCCCAGGATTTATGACCTTTCATTTCCTACGAGTTTGTGGGGATGGATTAGGCCAATACTGCGTCAGCCCCAATTGACAGTTGACTAAAAACTTATCCCAAAACTCGCCCTTGGCAGATAATTGAAATTGCAATATAGTTTTAATCAACCCATGGTCACAAAGACTACTGTCAGGGTTACTAAAATTTCTAACAGCCTGTGACATTTTCTTAAGACTTTGCCATAGATAGAAAGGCAAATTAATCTTGTAACCCTTTACTGCTAACAGCAACCGTAAATGGTATAAGTGCAAATGAGAGTACCGTCCACAACAAGACACGTACCTTACTAAGATTTCGTAGTAAACTCTCCATTCGGGCTTCAAAAATTTTACAGGAATGCCTGTCTTCAGCTTCGTCTCATCTGGCAAGGGAATTAACAGACCCAAGAATATTTTCTTATTGACCATGGTGCCCTTAAACCAGCGTTCTCCAACCTGTGGGAGCTTAGTGGCTTCTGCAATCTTATCCTCATTGATAACGAACTCAAAACCCCCAATTTGCACCCTGTCATCTTCAAAATTCATGGAGAACAACTTAGTAATCTCCACATGGTGACCATCAAAAATCCTAAGGAAATGTCCCCACCCCATTTTCTCAAATTTCTTGGCAACTTCCTGGTTAGCTTCTATAAGTTCAAACCCCGAAATCTCAAAACGATTCAAAGGAGACATGGTTTCTTTTGCACTCTCCTGGCTTCGACCTGAAATGAATGGAGAAGTGAACATAGAGGGAATAGGTATCCACACATATGACATGATGGATAGCTTTTGCATGCTTCAAATCTAATGGAGATACAATATCTGAACCTGCCATTTTAGCCAGATTTTAAGCAGTGATAGGTGTTGCAACTTCATATTTTATCATGATTCATACCAGTTTATCTATGCTTAACCACGACTGTTAGTAATAACCACTAAATTGGCAAACCAGAAATATGGTGATTGATGGATCATCATTTCAACCATTGATTATGGACAGTGGCTAATAATTAACAGTTACATCGATGTAAATTG
>LPNX010996528.1:267666-301953 GCA_001517045.1 Pseudotsuga menziesii | reverse complement strand
GCAAATTAGCCACCAGCGATCGCCAAACCAAAAGTGGTCATTGATATGCGGATTTTGGTCATTTTTTTGGTCACTAATCTCTCATTTTCCACTAGTGCATATAGATGCATAGAACAATGTATGGGTAAAGATGTAATATGGAAAGTGCCAAATATATCAAGTTGGAAAGATTACTTGATACAATTGGTGTTACCCTATAAACAAGGACAAATTAAAAGATGAATTTTTCTTTGTGAGTGGCTATCAAGAATATTGAATATGCAAGTACACATATGGTCTTCTAAAACAAGAAGCATTAGAACTACGATACGTCCATCTATACAAGAAGGATATATATTTGATGTAATAAAAATTGAAAATGGAACACATATTGAATATGAACCATTGCAAAGGATAATAACAAGTCCTAACACAAACAACACCAAATTTCCTATTATAAAAAAAAAGAGAGAGACAACGTTTGTGTGCTATGAATATTTTGAGTAAAACAAATTCTATGTTACATGATGAAATTAAGAAAAAAACATTTATACAAAACTCAAATTCAAAAAGTGAACAACAATAGTCAAAGAAAATATTCTAGAATGCACTTGGAAAAAGAACAAATACCGACAAAGGAAGAAGAACATAATATTTTTTTAACAAAAGCAGAAGAAAAATTTGGAAAACAAATAAGAGATGTACCTATTTTTTGTTGTGAAAAATGCAAGAAAACATGTTTCAGAACAGATGTTGTGGAAATGAAACAAACATAGATTTTGAACAACACAAAAAAGGATCATTATCTTTGTACAATATGAAAAAAAATATTGAAAAAGGTGATGTTCCCAAGTTTGATGTCCCTGGTTGCATTAGGAATACTAAGAGTATAGCTACCTTGAAAAAATAAACGAACTAGAAGAGAGATTAGCATCTTTTAGATTTCCATTTTTACAGAGAAGAGAGCTAGGACTAAGATAACTTAGATATCAAAAGCCATAGTTAGGCTTTTCTGGAGGTGTTATCAATGTTCCTGCTGACATATATAGGATCCAACATGCATTACCTTGCAAAATAAATGAATGAGACAGAATTTCAATAGCAATTAAGAGAAGCCTAAAATTAAAAAATGCATATGCTATTGGTCGGATTCGTCTCCATTTAGTCATAAAAGAGTTAAAACAATTATGGAAATGAACACTTTACAAATTTGAAAAAGGTAACAATAATTGACAAATGGAATGAGGAATTCCTACAAAATATAAAAGCATGAAACTGAAACATATATTGAATACGCGGTATTTTCATAAATACATCCCTTATAAATGAATGATAATTTATGATAAAAAGACCAAAATACTTGAAATAAGAGCTAGATGAATCATAGGACGTAATGTGTCTCTCAATCATTGATCATTATGTACAATGTCTAGAGTCTCTTGAGAACAAATGCCTAGCTGATTTTGGATCATGTTATACAAAGAAAGCAATAAAGAGAAGAAAATATGACAAACCATTTCTCATTAGATATGATAAGTATAATATGCACAAAGATCCTCATAATTATTATAGAGAACAATTAATGCTCTATGTTCCATATCGAATAGAACAAGAACATGGAACAATGCCTACATGAGCTTACAAGAACTGATACAAAAAAATGAACAAAAGTATATGTATCGAACAAGTAGAACAAAACATGATATTGATCATGTAGTAGATGGAATCAAACAAACGATAGAAGAATTATTCAATGTGTATAGTAACGAAGAAACAAGGAAATACAACCAAGGATTATATTCAAATGCCATTGATCATTATGAGCAATATGACTTAGAGAATGATTTCAACTATTTTAAAAACTCTAAATGCATGGATCAATATTTGAAGAAGTTGTATCAAATTGTGAAACAACCACACATCTTAAAAAATGCAGAGTTCTACAATAATATGAGACAATTAAAAAAAGAATAAGAAAGAATAGCCAAGGATGTATTATCAAAGAAAATATGTCAACCTAAAAAGCCATATGATTATTTTTTACAAGGGTTGCAGGAACTACTAAAACATTCACTACAAAATAAATATTTCAATCACTAATTGGTTTTAATAACACTGAAATTGATTATGATCCACTTCAATTGAAAGGAATCATAATTGCTTATACAGGGTGTTGGAGACATTTACCATCATACACACTCTTTTGGTCAAATTGGCCTAGTTAAACCACTATCCTAAGTTTAATTGACATCAGTGGAGCATTAATTACCATCATCCCAGTCACTCCCACACCTACCTACAGTCAAGGAGGCTAACTTAGCCTTCTCCTATAGTCAAGGAGGCTAACTGGAGCACTCCAGGGGTGATCTGTGTGACATTAATGCACCTAATTGCTAACTGGTGGTTACAATCAGTTCAACCAGTCCGTTACAGTCAATTAAGGCGCCTCCATTCATTAAATATATTATTTAATGATTATTTATTATTATTTAATGAACTGGAGTCAACAAGGCGCCTCCACCAACTTCTAATGGTCAGTTTAGCTTCAGTTAATCTCATTGGGGTTCATTGGAGTCATGCAACACTAGCACTTGATGGTTGGTTTGCTATGACATGTGCTTGATCTCCTTCAATTGAGATTCAGTCATTTATTGCACTCCGAATTCAGTTAGGGTTTGGTGAGTCAATTAGGGTTTCGGTCAAGCGGTAAACTGAGTGAGATTGCATGGCAAAGAGTCAGTTAAGCTAGACTCACTCACTAAATTCGAATTGTCTCCTTAGGTATTCAAATTCTTCATGGAGTTAAGCCATTGCTCAACATGGAAATTGTAACCCTTTATTGTTTATAAAATATACAGAGAGGAAACCTATTTTGGTTCTGATTATTTCCAAATCATGAGTATTTGTTAATTATTCTTTGATGATTTTGATTCCTAGTTCCTAGATCATGTGCAAGAATTAATATGGTATCAAAGTTTACGGAAGGATGAAGATCAATCTCTCAAAAACAATATTTTTGATAGATTTCTCCATGAAATTTGAGCAATAGCTCAAAAATGCAGCACTGCACCAGAAGCCAAGGCTTACTGCTCAATATCCCAAGTAAAGAACTTGTTGATCAAGCTTGCTTGATTGACTATGCTGGGTGTGATGAAAGCCTAGAATGTGCAAGATGTCTGACCTTACGGTGCCCCCTTTGTTTTGATTTACAGGTTTTATCAGGTACAACTTCAAATGGACTCATCAATACCTCTTCTCACCTCATTCACAAGCTATTCAGAATGGAAGCTGAAGATGATTGCATATCTCAAGAGACGAGGTCTCTATGAGGTGTCTATTGGACTTGGAAAAGAGTCTTATGAGAATGAGAATGACTGGATAAATGACAGTGACAGAGCTTTTGGATCAATATGTTTGGCCCTTGATGATAGCTTGTACTACCTTAATCTTGGTTTTGCTGAATACCCAAAGGAAGTCTGGACAATATTGGACAAAACCTTTGGCAAGAACAATGAGGATCATAATATTACTTTGGAGATCACATCCAGCACCACAAGAGTTCTTTACTCAAAAGTCTCAGCCTCTACTCTCTCTAATGAAGTTGTTCAAGATGAAGATGAAGCAAAATCTTCTACACATTCAATTCGAATTGAAGAAATTCTCCATGAAGTGACTCCTTCTCCTGATGCTCCGGAAGTTCATGAGATCTCTGATCTCTCATATTCTCATATTGCTGAAACAGAAGAAGACATTCGAATATCTGATATTGAAGAAAAACACTGCTGCACTTCCATGCAAACATTCACCGGTGATTTTCCTTTGAATTCTGTGCAAAATTTACGAGTAATTACTTCCGAAAGTGAAGAGAAATTTGATTTTTATCCCTCTAATGTTGCTGCTGGTGTGCAAATATGTAATACCTTGGATATTTTGGAAGAGATATCAGATTACCAGAGTGATCCATTCACTCCCCATGGTCTAGATCTTCCAGCAAATTCCTGCAGGATTGCATGAACCAAAATTCAGAATTTTGAAGAAGAAGAAAACTGTGCACCTACCGTCTCGGTTGACCATAATTTTGGATCTGATATGAAACTTATTGGATCTGATATCATCTTATTTGGATCTTATCTGATATTTATTGGTTCAAAATTTTAGGTTCATAAACCTTCGGTACTACTTGTAGCTGTTCTCATCAACGGTGTGAAGAAACAAGTACTGCAAGTCTCCTACAAAACTGCTGCTGGGGATTTGATTTCATTTCACAGTTTTCGATCTGTTGTGGACTTATTTAGATCTGATTTACATTCTTATCTGATATTATTTTGTTCATATTTTAAAATTCAATAGCTTTCAGCCATGCTTGTAGCTGCTCTCACCAATTCCGGTGTGAAAAATCAAGTACCGCAGTTCTTCTTCAATTTTGTTGCTGGGGATTTGGTGTTAGTTTCCTCTTATGAGGTTGCTGATATG
Source organism: Pseudotsuga menziesii (assembly GCA_001517045.1). Lineage (NCBI taxonomy): Eukaryota > Viridiplantae > Streptophyta > Pinopsida > Pinales > Pinaceae > Pseudotsuga > Pseudotsuga menziesii. The sequence continues at coordinate 297,501 of LPNX010996528.1, read as the reverse complement.
ATATTTTTTGATTCATTAGCTATTTCAGAATCTATATCAGATTATGGAGCTCAAGCATTTGCTCTCCAGAGTCCCAGGGATTCTCTACCTTTGGTCACAAGCACATCTCCTCACAGAACTAGTAAAGAGGAAGACATTCTGCATCTGCTTGGACACTTGCTCCTAAAAATTGGGGCTGATTTTACCACTCATGGTTTTCTATTCAAGGATGCAACATATCAGTTTCTTGAGTGTTCCACACATGGTTCAAATCCTCAAGAACATTTGCTCTCTCTTCAGATGATTTCAGTTGCTCTACATGGGTCCAGTTTTCACCGTGCAGCTGTTTATATTTCTGATTCAGTTGAGTGCATTGTTATTCTTCCAAAGTGGAAGATTCCTCCATACATATTCATTTAGTTTGGATTCATAGGTTCACATGCACAGTCTCAGGATGTTGCTACATAGAAGAACCAATTCTTGATTTACTGCTTAGTTTGAGGGGGGGTATTTTTCCCATGAGGCTTTCCCCATTTCCTTGGTTATATTAAGAAGTTAATTTATTGTACATGGTGACCTATGGCCTTAGTTTCCATGGCCCTAACATTTTATGCATCTATGTTTTCTAACTCTTCCTGAGTATAGCTTAAGGGGGGGTGTTGGAGACATTTACCATCATACACACTCTTTTGGTCAAATTGGCCTAGTTAAACCACTATCCTAAGTTTAATTGACATCAGTGGAGAATTAATTGCATCATCCCAGTCACTCCCACGCCTACCTAGAGTCAAGGAGGCTAACTGGAGCACTCCAGGGGTGATCTGTGTGACATTAATGCACCTAATTGCTAACTGGTGGTTACAATCAGTTCAACTAGTCAGTTACAGTCATTTAAGGCGCCTCCATTCATTAAATATATTATTTAATGATTATTTATTATTATTTAATGAACTGGAGTCAACAAGGCGCCTCCACCAACTTCTAATGGTCAGTTCAGCTTCAGTTATCCTCATAGGGGTTCATTGGAGTCATGCAACACTAGCAGTTGATGGTTGGTTTGCTATGACATGTGTTTGATCTCCTTCAGTTGAGATTCAGTCATTCATTGCACTCCCACTTCAGTTAGGGTTTGGTTAGTCAATTAGGGTTTTGGTCAAGTGGTTAGCTCAGTGAGATTGAATGGTTGAGAGTCAGTTAAGCTAGACTCACTCACTGAATTCGAATTGTCTCCTTAGGTATTCGAATTCTTCATGGAGTTAAGCCATTGCTCAGAGAGGAAACCTATTTTGGTTCCGATTATTTCCAATTCATGAGTATTTGTTAGTTATTGTTTGATGATTTTGATTCCTAGTTCCTAGATCATGTGCAAGAATTAATACAGGGAAAAATCCTTTAATGCAAGTGGCATAACATTGCATTCTGCATTGTGTATGCCATTTAACAATTCAAGTTATTTATCCTTGAACAACGAAAAAATATATACATTAACAAAGAATTTTGACCAGCTTTGTGTATTGCTCATTGATAAAGAATCTGTAATAGGTGCAACATTCTTATATTAAAGAGACTATAACAAATAAAACACACACCAACATCATATTTTTCAAATGTGGATTTGATACTATCAGGTGATATGTACCAAGCACAACCTATAAAAGACTACTTGATATTTGAAGATCCAACATTAGATAAACAAAAAAATCCATATCCATTTTTGCAAGATGAAGTAACTTGTTATGAGTTACATACCAAAATGCATACAAAAGATATACAATTCATTATGATTCTAAACATTATGAGAATTAATAAACAATCAGACAAAGATACAAAATACATGAATTCTCATTGTTGTAGAAGGCCTCCATTGGATCCATTATTTCCATACATATTTTACACAAACAAAGATGTAAAAAATAATAATGAAAGAATGTTGAAAAAAGTAAATGGAGAGCTAATATGCTTTGAAGCAATTGATAAAAAAGAATGCTCTACTGAAATGTTTATGCGTTATGAAAAATCTATTTCATTGCTCACACATACACTGCTGAAATCAAACATGTTAATTGAGTTATTTGCAGGAAACTATAACATAGAAGATGGCATAGTTAACGGTGTTGATGGAACTTTTAGGACCTATACAAGAAACAAAATGAATTAGATATCATTTGGATAGAATTTGTAGATCCCACAATAGGAAGAAGACAAAGAAAAAGATTCAATGAATTATAGGATAAAGATTTCAAATCAACTTGGACACCAATAATGCGAATTGCTAAATCGTTATCAACAACATCCAACAAATATCGAATTACAATTAGAAAACAAATCCCAATTCAACATGCATGTTCTAGGACAATGCATAGAACATAAGGTCTAACTCTAGATAAACTTGCATTTGATCCAACTGGAATTACAACACATGGATTAGTGTATACAATCTTTTCAAGAGTGAAGAGCATTGAATATTTGTATCTCCTTAATGAATTAACTCGCAACAACTTTCATGTTAAACAAAAAGTTGTCATTGAAATGAATTGTTTAACAACAAATGCATTATGGAGACTAGAACATGTACCAACAACAATTTCATTTAATTTTTTTTTGTCAATTTCCACAATGAACAATTGTAGCTTAGAAGCACATATTGAAGATATAATACAAGATAAAGATCTTATGAATAACATGGTTATTTGTTTTCAAGAAACTCATTTAACAAATGTACTAAGAAACAATCCACTATGTAAGTTCAATTTGAAGATAGCCCATTCTATTCATGGATTTCTTACTTGCATAGATAAAACAATACAAATAGAAAGCATTCTTAATTTTTGCAATAACAAAGTTGAAGTTATTGTAACAAATATTTATGTACGACAACGGATATGCATACTAAATGTATATGTTGCGCCCTTAATTGATCTATCAACAATAATTGAAACAATTATAACAACTAAAACACAATCATTGCATAGTGATTTCCTCTTTGAAGTAATTGGTGATTTAAATATTGAACTTCGTCAAAACAATAAAAAAAAGCAAATTTCTTATCAATGAAGTGGAAAAACTACAATTAAATGAAATAACACACAAGCTTTTCCTTGAAAAGAAATATTATAGATCACATTTGGACAAATTTACCAATTAAACAATGCACAATCAATATAACAAATGTATATTGGATAGATCATGATATAATTCACGCTATGCTATAGTTTCAATAAATATCCTTTCCAATTTTCAAACATAAAGAACAAAGGTAAGCATAGCATTATACTAGGGTATGATTTTTTTTCTAATAAATTATGCTAAACATTATTTATGTTTAGTATTAATTCAATATTTAGTATTAATTTACACTTTTTTATATCATATTTCATTGTTTTTTTATATCTTTTATTATTTTGCAGCAAAAAAATGGAAAGACAAATTGGAACTAAAAAGGTTCAATCTAGCTCTAAGGATGAATCTACAAGGTAAACATCTATGAACTTAAATCCAACTATACTATACTTTTTTTGTTATATTATTTATATATTTATAGTTCTCTTACTTTTCGTTTATTTTGTCTTTTATAGTAAAAAAGAAACTCTTAGTGAGAAAGAAAAAATATCAATTTTCATAACACATCTGAATCTAAATGTGATGCAAATTGTAGAAGGTAAAAAAAATGATATACTTAACTATTAATTAAACTAATTCTTTTTTGTAATTATCATGACTTACTTCCAATTCTTGGTGATAACCAGACACAAAACAGGTTGTAAACCACTTACAATACAAGATCTACATGATTACAAATGTGGGCATTATGTGGGGATTATTTACATGGAGATGTAATTTTCACTTACAAAATAGCTCTTGAGACATTGTCAAAGAGAAATCTTGTTTTGTGAGTAGACCTTACAAATGACAAAGGGTAGAAAACAATTGCATTGAATGTTGGGGATATTTTCATTAATGAACATGTAAACAAACATTTGCCGGAAAATTTGTCTGCATCACAAACTTTGAAATTGCAGCTAAGACAAACTAAGATCATGGTGATTGCAAATTTATATTAGTACAACATGAGAAAACCTCAATAATGAACATATAACCAGTTTGCAAGGAATATTGCTTCATACCTAATACAACTATTAAAGAGCTATTGATAACTATAGAACAATACCCAATGTGCACAGTTGTTGCTATTGTCATTGCTGCATATCAAATGGGTACTCAATGTACCGTAGAAATAAAAGATGGAATTATGGACAATGACAAAGCCATAGTAAGTACATGTATATCCATTATTCTAACTCCTAAACAATTTAATTATGTTTATTCTTTCTTTCGGTATTCAATATTCTTTGCTTACCTCTAATTCATAACTTTCCAAAGTGTAGCTACAGTTGTTTGGAACATCATTTATGTCTTATTTTTTCTTGATTGAAAAACAAATCGCAAAAAAAGAATTTCCATTTTCCATTTTAAAAAATATAGTGAAAAGATTAGATATTCAGACAAGAACACAATTAAAAATGTTACTCATTTCGTAGTCAACAATTATTACTCCAGTCAGAACATATAAACATTTATTCATTTGAAATAAAAATGGAACTTTAATATCCAACTCACATCTTCTTTAAGTATTACTCTATTTAATATGTAATATGTATTAATGAATTTCCATGTCATATGTCACATTAATGGAGTCTTGAAAGTTGCAAATGTGTTCAAGATGGATCTATTTCTAAGTCATATTTTCTAGCACACTTATACTGGATCAAGACTCTTTTGATAACATATCATTTTAGCATTGAATGTAGGAGCATGATTCCATGCAAAATGTGTCCAAGAAATCTAATGCATTCTTCTACCATATAAGGTCTTCTTTGATGGTAAGAAATGAATTGTTTGTAAAATAACATCATTAATTAGTTGAGAATGATCTTGGATTACAAGAGGTCATTATTTTATGGTACAGATACCATATTTCTATTATAGAAGATAGCCAAGGGCACGTGTTGCAATAACATAATAGGTTGGATATTTGTAGGCAACCTTCTTCCAAAGATTAATATAACCTAATGTCTTTTAAATTGACAACGGTGATAGTTAAGGACACTATTTTAGTGGAGAAGGTTTTTACCATTTCTAAAATAAAGGGTAAAATTCAAGCACTCATAAGATGTTACATAATTGAATACCACTTTTATGAATGGGAAGAACTTCCACTATTTTTTGCATTATTTTAAAATCTTACAAAAATGTAAGATTTTTATCATACTCTATATCTTTAAATATGGGTTTGTAGATTTGAAATCTTATTTACTTCATTTATATTCAATTTCCACCAATTAGATAAATAACCCTCAAAAATGTAAATTTCATACATTTTTGTATCCTTGAGATTAAGAGTAAAATACCATAGTAATTTTGAAAGCCATAAATGTAATATGATGATAATAATATCATGATTTATTAGATTAAACTATTAAGAAACAACACATTAAGCTAAATAGGTTAAGGAATATGGTTGTTAATATAACACTCATTGCCCTTTCATAACTATTCTATTCAATATCATGATAAGTTATGGAATATGGTTGTTAATATATCATGATAGGTTATGATAAGTTATGGAATATGGTTGTTAATATATCATGATAGGTTATGGAATGGGGTTGTTAATGTAACGCTCATTACCCATCCATAACTATTATACTCAAGATCATGGGGTTATGTAGGCTATAACATAATAAGAGTAGTTATTATTTGTAATGTCCTTCAAAATTTCCTTACAACTATGTATAGAGGCGCTAAATTATTTAAGGTCAACCATATTCTACTCAAGATCACAAAAATCTATAACATAATAAGGACCTAGTTATTATTTTCAATAAGATTTATTCAAAATTCTCCAAGACTAAGATTATGTATAGAGACACTAAATTAGTTAAGCCTACCATATTGTTTAGATTATATAGTAAATTATATCAAATATTAATGGTTATAACAATGGCACATAATGTATTAAAACACTTAGGAAGCATGGAAAATATACACTAATCTCTATGTTGGTAGATGTTTTTAAGAGAAAAAGAGAATCTAGTGGCTCAGTTGAAGAACCATGATGCATTGTACAAAATGCACACTTAGAACTTCGTTTACATATTCTCACCAAGTACATTGCATACTAAAAACTGTGGAGAATACTATCATGTGATGTGTTCTTAGAAAGGATGTCTTAAAGAAGATATTCCCCACTTTGGTACAATTTGCATATGAGGACTATTGCAAGAATACTCACTTTACATTGAATCAAGAGAGTGATATCATCAATATAGCATGAACCATGAAACAAGGAATATTCTTTCTCTTGCATAAAATTTTAAATTCGAATTCTTTCAAGTTTTTAAATCCACTTATTCAAGTTACTAATTTACTAATTCAATCTCAAATTTGTATATGCAGAGTTATTGATACAGTTCACAAAGAGGATCTACTTCTAGTCTTAAAAAAGACAAAATACTATAAACATTTTTTTCTTTCATTAACTTTGCACAACTTTGCACTTACTTTTATATATATATATTTATTTATTTATTTATTCTCCCTTTTCTATACTATAATCATTAATTGCTTTGACTAACTTTGCACATACTTTTATGCATATTATCTCTTTTATATAATTTTATAAAAAAACCATGTCAAATGTCTTTTCCACTTTAACTATGAGTACATATATGAATCCTTTTATATTCTTTGACTAACTTTATAAATATTCCTTTGCAACTTTTTAAAGCATAGTGATATAATCTCAGAAGTTTCATATTTTGCAAAATTGGATCTAAATATTACTTGGAAAACTGAAATGATATTGTATAATATATATATTGAATGGGTGTCTAAAATATTTTTGGTTCTAGAAGCAATATATGAATTTAAATTTTTCATGGCTTGCATTTATTGTGAAAGTCATGTAGTCCGCTCTTCCACTGATAGTTTACATTTCCTTTGTTTTGTTCCATGTAAGTTTAAAATGAAAAAGACTACTTAGTTTCTGGCATTGTTTCCCTTTTTCAATCCCTCTTGCAATTCTTTTCCTTTTATAATGAATGAATTAGTCCCTTTTTAGTACAACATATCCTCACTTCACTCAGGAAATTATTATATAGATATATATAAATTTATATTTCCATACTCTTTTATCTTAGTTGTCTTTATGAAAACTTTTAAGTTTATGATCCTTTTGTTTATATAGTAATTAGCTATTTGATCATTTACAATTTATAAAGACGGTCATGGTTGTATATGTCCTTTCAGTTTATGCAGTATTTTAGCATTTTCAATAGGCAGCTCATATAGACTGTCAACGATAGGAAGATTTACTGTGAATAGTGTTTTGTTGAAGTAGTAGATTCAATGTTCATAAATGCAATTAAAGAAAATCTAAAAGTATTTTATATTACATTGTAAAACCATGTTTTGCATTGATGTAAAAAATACAATTTTTATTGGGAGAAACACAATATATTGATTACAGTGTTTTATTTGAGCACAACTATTAATTATTTCCATCCACATGTTGACAAACCCTATGGTAAGAGTAGTTTATATTAAATTGTAAAATAAATGTTTTATGCTTATAGAAGCTCTATATTTCTTTTATTATTTTGAGCTATTTCTACTTTTATTATTGCTTATATTTGTCCATTTCCAGATTTATGGTCAACTACTTCTACTTGTATTATTGACTATATTTGATAATTTCCATATTTTTTGTCAAGAGTTTTCAGGTAGATGCCGATGCCAAGGGTTTCCCTTCTTTTAGTTTACATCAAATTTATCCATATTACTTTATGTCATATAAATATATATTTACTAATATTTCCATACTCTTTTATCTTAGTTGTCTTTATGCAGGCTTTTAACTTTCACTCCTAGGGACTTTTAATTAGTTTGTGTCCTTTTTTTATACAATAATTAGTTGTTTGATCATTTGCAATTTATATAGAATATTTATGCAATTGTATGTCCTTTCAGTTTATGCAATATTTAAGCATTTTGATTAGGAAGTTCATAGAGCCTCTTAACTATAAGAAGAGTTATTGTGAATAAATTTTTTATGAATTTGTAAATTTTATGACCTTGGCGAGAGATATTCCGAATGACGAAAGAAAATTTAACTTCGCGACGGGTATAACAGGATTTCATAATGTTATATAAAATGCAGCAGAAGTGCTTCTATCCACTAGGGCACTATAATTACAAGCAATTTCATGGATCCCTTCAAAGTCTCTTTTACTTTGTCAAAAATTGAGTTGATGCACCGAGAAAGTGATCAAAAGTATTTCGATAGGTCTCACAACGAAATATCTCTTGCACTGCAGGAAGTAAATATGAAATGAGATGGAACTGTGCACATAGTTCCAATTAGCACTCTTAACTATAAAAAATTGTAAATTAAAAATGTTCTAACAAGAAAAATTTGGAACAGACTAAAATGGGTTGAAATAGCCATAGCATATAATATAAAATCTACTTGGCAGGTCTAATATCCCTTCCCAAGTACATAGTTTTTTCCAAGAAAAGGAAAGTTATTGCGAAAGTTGTACAGGGCGTAATCTCAACAATAGAATGCCTGGTATGCGATGTTGTTTCCAGAAGTAAGGGATACCATCCTAACTTTTTGATCACCTGTTTATGTAAGTATCTTGTAGAGATGCTGCCGATAGATCATATTTCTGTCTTAAAACTGGAGCGATATGTGAGGAGGTGTCTAAAGAGGAGTTGTGGTCATCAATCACTAAATTATCTTGTTTTGAAGATTTTATGGGAGATATATGCTCGGGTCGTAGAGATGTCGCCGATAGATCATATTTTTGTCTTAAAACTGGGGCGATATGTGGGGAGGTGTCTGGAGCAGAGTCGGGGTCATCAATCACTAAATTATCTTATGATATGGATTGTCTGTTTACTCAGTTTTTAAGTAAGAAGGGTAACTAAAAGTTGCAAAGCACATAAGTGAACAAGTTTATCTATCACAAATTACTAGTGCATAGGACGCTCGTATGCCACCCAAAGTAAGTAATTAAGTAATGTGCATCTAGTAATATCTCTGAGACGTATCCCTTTAAATGTGGGTAAAGACTTGGTTCTATTGATTCTAATTTATATTCATGATGTGTGATTTCAGCCTCAAAAGCGTTTTTATCATGGGAGGTTGCAAAGACTCCACAACTTAGGAGGTATTACCACAAAAGAACGTCAAGAAAGAAGTGGTGTGACATCAATAAGCTATAACCACCCATCTTCATTAATTTATGGTTTTATTAATTTATTTTGTAATTATGTTACAAACACAACCATTAGCAAATAGCAACATTCGTGAAAATGCATTTCTACAGTCTCTCTCTCTTTGTCTCTCTCTCTCTATATGTTAGGGATGATGTTGTTTCCCACCCTTTCTATGACTAGAGTATAACTCTTTGCGAGTTCCCCATGATTATTAAATGAAATGCTTCAACTATGGCAAGAGAATAAATTGAAGTCTGAGTATGGGGAGAGAGGAAATTGAGGACAATATTTGAAACAAAATAGGTAAATTTTGTAAACCAGAATTGAATTGTAATAATTTACTGTTGATTTTCGCACAGTAGATATTTCTAAGCTTGAATGTGGATACATATAGAAACAAGTGTTTTTTTCAGTGAGTAATATTTTGGTAGCATTCTTCTTACTGAAGTGAGCGATTACCAGGATATAGTGTTGTGCGAAATAGAACCAAAGGAAAATATTGTTGAACAATGTAATCTCACCCATAGTTAGTTAGTGATTTAGGTTGCCCATGGTTTATTCTAGCCCATGGTATTTTCTCATAGTATTGCTACTATGTATTTCCTATTTATATTCAGTCTAACAATGAGAAGGCATCCAATCTTCCCATAGTTCTTTTGTTCATTCCATTGTTTTCTTTTACATGGTATTAGATCTTACAGCGTGATCCGAGGGTAAGACTTTTCACACAGTGGAAAGCACGGTAAGGATTTTCACATAGTGGAAAGAACTCTCAAGCTATTGACTCCATTTTTTTTATTTTTTATTCCAGATGTGATTTTGGGTTTCTTTTTTTCCCTAACCCTAAAATGTGGTGATTTGTTTTACGGGAAGGCCAAGTGGTAATTTTTTTTTAACGGAAAGACCACCGCTCCCTTTCCTTTTGGGAAGAGCGTTACCAAGATAGGCCAATGCTTATTTCACAAAGTGAAAGAGCGGCGCCACCGCATATAGTGAAGACGAAGAAAGCGGTGCCACTGCTTTACTTGCATTTGGAATGTTGATGTATTTGTAACTTCAGAATGTATTCTCTTTTATATCTCATGTATTGTACCTCAATGTTCCTATGAGGAAGTATCTATAATGTAATTTATTAATGTCATACCCTGATTTTCCTATCGAGAGAATCATAATGTAAACAAGTCATGTAAAGTCATTGAGGTTAACCCTCCATTCTAATTCAGGGCAATAGTCCCCAAAATTGAGTTAAGGTTAACCCTCCTTGTTGATTGGAGCGAAAAGTCCCCATAGTTGTGGGGAACTAGGGTTATTAGACTCTCCTAGAGAAGTCGGCCCTTGTAATTAATTGTTAAGTGAGGTTGACTTGTTGGAGTGGACATTAAGTGAACGAAAAAATATAAATAGAGACTGAGCTTCTCTATTTATCACACAAACTCACTCGCTAGGGCACATGAGTTAGAGAGGAGAAGCTCTCTCAAGTGTGTGAGAGAGAGAACAGTTGTTGGAGATCATCTTTTCTATCTTTGGGTTTTACTGCTGCCATTACTACTCATTATACCTGTGAGCAAGTTGCGGTGTTTTCTCCTTTATGGTTTCCTCGAGGAAAATTAATGTGTCTCTTGTCTCTTGTAATTTTTGTTGTGCATGTTATTCTCTGAGATAAGATCCTAAGATCATATAGGTTAAATGATAAAAATTTAACATGGTATGAAAGCTTACCTAAGAAGAAGAAACTATGCAGCTGTAGAATCTAGGGTTTTTTACTTTTTGGGTCTCTCTCCATAATCCATCACGAAAAGGAGGTTAGGATAACTCTCCATTGAAGGGCACATCTTTTTGTCAAAGTAAATTTTGATTCCGGGAATTTTCCGTTTTTGGTGCGGGAAATTAGGGATTTTTGTAAAAGAGGATTTTTTTAGTGAGCCCAACATAAGATTTTTCTCCTCCTGAAAATTGAAATTTAGAGACCAAGGTCAAGATTTTTTGTTGGGTAAAACTCTAGGAAAGTTAAGCCCTAGATTGACCTCGCTCCTGAAAAACCCTAAAATATTAAAACAGGTAGTTTGGGTACATTCTCTATATCTCGGGATTGAAGAAGTAGGAGGGGATGAAAATTTCATAGGAAGAAGATAAAATCATGATGTACCCTCCATAATAATTTCAACCTCATATTTGCTATATTCTTGGAGATATGTTTTCTCCAAATCAGGGTTCGAGCCTCTTCCATGATTCATCCCTAAACAGGACACCTAGAGAGAATTCTGATATCTCGGGCTACAAAGATCCAAATGAAGATTTGCAGGATGTTCCAGATAGGGCACAATCTATAATTTATGTTCTAAAAGTTTGAGACCCTGATGATAAAACAGGGACACGTGGAAGTCCGTACAATCTAGCTATGCTAAATAGTATTGAAACAAGTCACCTTTGGAAAATGCTCATAAGTCCCAATTGGTGAAACCTATTCTGGTAAAAGCTATGGTGTTGGAAAGAGGACATATGAGATTACCTCAATATGAAATTTCAGACACAGAGGAGCCATACGTTTTGAGATACTATAGAAACAGTATCAAGAATTGCTGCAAAAAAAATTGGAAAACTGGGGCTTTCTGTTCGAGGAGCTTCCCTCCACTATTTTTAGAAAAGGAGTACATTAGACAGCTCACCTTGAAGAGGTATATCTTTCTATCCAATTAGATCTGAAAGATTCCAAGTTTTGAAAAATAGGGTCTCTCTAACAAACCCTAGATCAGCGAGCTCTCGAACCATGATGGACACCTCAAATTGGTAAGATATAATATTTTGCTATTTACAGTTGAGGTTCTCATTTAAAGATGACTAATCACACTAGCTTGATGACAAACTTGGTGAGGCTGACAAATTCCAAGAATGGAAGTATAGGATCTCATTAGTTCTTGAAAGAAATCAATCGGACACCTACATAAGTAGAGAGGTTCCAGTTCCAGTGGGAGAAGAGGATAAAATCCTTACACAAGAAGAACTTGGTCAATGACAAAAAGATCATTGTTGATTCAATCACGGATCACAGTATACCACAAGTGTCTTCCCTAAAGACACTGAAAGAGATGTTTGATTCCTTGACCAAGCTAGTTGAAGGAAAGAATATAAATCAGAAGATGACTTTAAGAAAACAGTTGAAGAATGTGAAGATCCAGATTGCGGAGACCATACAGTGATACTATATAAGGGTCTCTCAAATCAAAGAACAACTTGAAGCGGTAGAAGGAGAAGTGGAGAATACAGAAGTTGTGATAACCACCTTGAATGGCCTCCCAAGATCATGGGATTCATTCATTCAAGGAATGTGTGCCAAAAGGAAGTGATTAATTTCAACAGACTCTGGGAAGAGCACACACAAGAAGAAGCTCGACTCATAATAAGAGAAAAGAATATGGAAGCAACTAAAGATCAAGCTCTCACCATCCAAAGAAGATCCCTCAGGCAATGAGGAATACAAAGGACTCAACTCTTGAAGAACCTCTTATCCATCTTAGCATTTGGATAAGAAATGATGTTGTTATGAATAAAGAAGATGATGAAGCTAAAAGAAGGATTCTTCCCATGAAAGAAATAAAGATAAGTATTCAATTGTCATTTCATGATATTATTTTGTTATGCACTTGTTTATATTGAGTTGATGTGCTATGCATGATAGAATGTTTTCATTAATGACAATATACTACTAATATGCATGTGATGGGTAAGTAGCTCATGGTGCTATACAACTCTCCATTGCTACTTATCTAGAATGAAACCTCTTTGCTCACATATTGGATTAGTGCACAATCTCAATGTTGTCTTGGTAGAGACGAAAGGCATATAGAGATTTTTTCATGAGATATGGATGAATGTTGTATTGGCTAAAATAGTTGCATGATGATATCTTAATGCATAAGAATTTACCATTATGAAGTGTTTCTAATCATACTACTGGTGCATCTTACTTTCATTAGAGGAAATTTCAACTCAAAATGGGCCTCCTAAGGAAAATTAATAAAATAATAGTTAAAATAATAAAATAATATTTATTAATTTTGGAGGAAGAAAAGTAAAAAACTACTTTTTTGTTTGCATTTTCGACATTTCTCCCTGTGTTTTTACTCAAATTTCAACCGAAAGAGCTCGTTGGATGTGCAATTAAATTCTGCATCCAATGAATACCCACTTGGAATATTTTTGATTGGCCTCGCTACTCGAAAAACAAGAAATACCTAAAAAACGTGATGATGATGTCATCATCACATTTTTTCCGGTATTTGTTTTTTTGGGGGTAGTGGGGCCAGCCAAAAGTATGCCAAGTGGGTACTTGTTGGATGCAGAATTTAATTCCACATCCAATGAGCTCTACCGATTGATATTTAAGTAAAAACACAGGGAGATATGTCGAAAATATGCACAAAAAGTAGTTTTTCTATGATACCTATCCCCAAAATTATATTAAAAAATTGTTTAAGAGGTGCTCCCGTTTTCAATATTAACGTATTTTGATTGGCTAATACATGATTACATGTAATTTGTATTATTTTTGGAAGCCCATATTAAATTGAAATTTCCTCTAATCTAGGAAATATCATGTATAATCGCCTTCAAGAAAAGAAGGATGAGACTTGTTCCAAAGAGCAAGTGATGATAGTTCAAGAAAGAATCCAAGATGAAGAATAATATGACGATACTTTCAAAGAAAGAAAGAGGCCTCAAAGACACTCTAGTTATGTGATATTGGTGAGTGACATTATTGATATAGATCCTTCCAACTATGAAGAAGTAGCCAAGAAGAAAAGGAAGGAGAATACCAGTTCAAGAAGAACGATGCAGTATCGAGACCTAAAGGGAAGAACATAATGACTTCCATCTAGATCTACATGATCTACCATGCAGTAGATGAAAATATAATGGGATACAAGGCAGGATTCGTAGCACAAGGTTTCTCAGGGAAAGAAGGCATAGACTACGAAGAGACATTTGCATCCAGTGGGAGTTGAGGCACATGGCAGGTAAACTCATGTGTGCAAATTAAAGAAGACCTTGTATGAGCTCAGAAGACACCCATGGGATAACACATACACGAGGATCTTGATGAAGAGCTTAACCTTTGTGACAAGGTTGAAGATGGAACCATATAGAGGATGACAAGCTCACAAATGGGTATGAGAAGAATATTTTCAAGATAGATGATCTTGGTATCTAATGACCCTATATGGATACATAGAATATTAGTAGCCAAGGAAGATACTTGTCACTCCAGTACATAAAGTCTCAATGCATAGAGTACACAAGACAGAGGGAGTATGATGCTCTGCTTCAGAGGGAGTGAATACATAATATCCTGAGGTTCGACATGGTACGATAGGATGGATAGCTTACTGATGGCTCTAGCCTTAATTGAGAGTAAAGAAGATTCCAACCTTGACTTCAAGGTTGAAGGACAAATACTAGTGATGCTCTTGTTATATGTTGACGACTTTAAAAATTCAAGAAGGAGACTTGTTGCCGAGTTCGAGATGAAGGACTTGGATATGATGCACTACTTTCTAAGCATGGAGGTGTGAAAAAATGTGGATGGAATCTCCCTGGGACAAGGGAAGTATGCATTATAGATCCTAAAGAGGTTCAGGATGATGGAATACAAGGCCATGACCACACCTATGGCATTGAACCTGAAGCTATTGAATGTTGCTTCATCAGAGACGGTTGATGCCACTATGTACCGTCGTATTATTTGTTCCTTGATGTACCTGACGAATACGAGACCATATATTTTATTTTCTATGAACACATTGAGACATGTTCACTTTATGGTTGCAAAGCATGCAGTGAGGTACCTAGAGGGTACATTTGAGTATGGACTCAAGTATGATATGAATCAGAAGATTAACCTGGAGGGTTATGTGGATTTGTATTGGGTAGGAAGTTCCATTGATAGGAAGAGCACTTCAATATGCTACTTTAATATGGTATTAGGTGTGATCTCTTGGTTTGGAAGGATGGAGTCATGCACGGCGTTGAGTACAGCCGAGGAAAAATATGTTGCCACTTGCTATTTGTGAGGTAGTATGTTTCTTTTGAAAACTACTATTTGATTTTATTGATCTCACTTGCATTTTTTTATGGTGCAGAGAGGAGCAGTGAAGCTCTAGTTTGTGATCCAAATCGAGATCTCTTGAAAGAGGGAGTTATAGAATAGATGGTGATATAGGTTGTCTGAGCATAAATCCTGGTAGAGCTCGTAGGTTGCTTAGACCGAATCAGTTATGTAGGTTGTCATCAGATAAAATCAGTCCTGGTTAAGCTCGCAGGTTATCCTTGGACGTAATCATCCCTAATGTGATTCTACGCTAGAAATGGCTAGAGTGAAGTTTGAGTAATTCAGGGAGAAGTTTGGTGTTCTCCAAAACGAGGTTCCCTCCAAAGGGAATTGATGTGTCCATTGGCCTTTCTGACATGGTGGAAAGCTGAGCTTCACATGATCAGATGTAAGTGTAGAGATGCTCTGATGTGATTATGGGTTGTGTTACCACATGATCAATGCAGAGGTATTCTGATTTGATTGTGTGATGTGTTCCCACGTGATCAGTGCAAAGCCATTCTAATGCGATTAAGGGATGTGTTCCCGCATAATCGGATGTAAGTGCAGCGTCTTTCTGACATGATGAGGTTGAATGTAAGTGCAGATCCTTTCTGACATGATGAGGTTGGATGTAAGTGGAACACCTTTCTAACATGATGAGGTCAGATGTAAGTGTAGAGCCTTTCTAACATGATGAGGTTGGATGTAAGTGTAGCACCTTTCTGACATGATGAGGTCAGATGTAAGTGCCAAGCCTTTCTGACATGATGAGGTCAGATGTAAGTGCATAGACTTTCTGACAAGATGAGGTCGGATGTGAGTGTTGGGCCTTTCTGACATGGGTTTTGGATGTGTTCCTCCCATGGTCAGATGTGAGTGTTGGGCATACCTTTCTGACATGGTTCTTGGATGTGTTCCTCCCATGGTCATATGTAAGTGCTGGGTGGGCCTTTCTGACATGGTTCATTCCATGTTCAGATGTAAGTGTTGGGCAGGCCTTTATGACATGGTTCATTCCATGGTCAGATATAAGTGTTGAAGATGATGAAGACCTACATGAAGGGCAGGCATACAACCAACATGAAAAATGGATGGCTCTGTAAAACTTCCTGTGATGAGTAGAATTGAGATAGCACCAGTGATGATGACCTACTGATGATCTAGTAGTGACGATATAGATCAAGTGATGATCCATACTTGATGATGATCCAGTGATGCTCCAGATCAGGTGATGATTCATTGATGCTCTAGATAAAGTGATGATCTAGTGATGCCCCAGATCAAGTGATGATCCATTGATGCTCCAGATTAAGTGATGATATAAACTTGATGATTATCCAGTGATGCTCCAGATCAAGTGATGATCCAGACTTGATGACGATCCAGTGATTCTCTAGATCAAGTGATGATCCAAACTTGATGATGATCTAGTGATGCTCCAGATCAAGTGATGATCCAAACTTGATGATGATCTAGTGATGCTCTAGATCAAGTGATGATCTAGACTTTATGAAGATGACTTGACGATGAACATGACTTAAAGATGAAGATGACTTGATGATGATCAAGATGATCCAGAGAAGAATACTTGTATTGATAAAGTGTGTCGAGAGAATACCTTCCCAGTTAAGAGGGAGTGTTGATGTATTTGTAACTTTGGAATGTATTCACTTGTATATCTTTTGTATTGTACCTCGATGTTCCTATTGGGAAGTATCTGTAGTGTAATTGATTCATTTCATACCTCTATGTTCCTATCGGGAGAATCATAATGTAAACAAGTCATGTAAAGTCATTGAGGTTAACCCTCCATTGTAATTCGGGGAAATAGTCCCCACAATTGAGTTAAGGTTAACCCTCCTTGTTGACTGGAGGGAAAATTCCCCACAGTTGTGTGGCACTAGGGCTATTAGATTCTCCTAGAGAAGTTGGCTCTGGTGAGTAATTGTTAAGTGAGGCCAACTTGTTGGAGTGGACATTAAGTGAATGAAATAATATAAATAGAGAGTGAGCCTCTCTATTTATCACACACACTCACTCACTGTAGCGCATGAGTGAGAGAGGAGAAGCTCTCTCAAGAGAGAGAGAGAGAGAATAACTGTTGGAGATCATATTTTCTATCTTTGGGTTTTACTGCTACCATTGGTGCTCATTCTATCTCTGAGGAAGTTCGGGGTTTTCTCCTTTATGGTTTCCTCAAGGAAAACTCTTTGTGTCCCTTGTCTCTTCTGATTTTTGTTGTGCATGTTATTCTCTTAGATAAGATCCTAAGATCATATAGCTTAAATGATAAAAATATAACATGGAAAGTGAGGTGAAAGTGGAAAATTTACACTTATTTTGGGCACCGGCCCCCCTCACTACTCTTTGCCATTGAAAAAGCAGTGGTGCTCCATTTTATTGAATTAAACAAAAATAGGGGGAGAAAAGCAAAAAAAGGGAAGGAAAACTAGGGAATTTTTTTTTTCAGTCATATATCATGGCTAGTACAATCTCTTTGAAGCTGATCTCTTGAACCGTTCTCATTGGAACAAACTATCAATTTTGGTCGATAAAAATGAAGACATTTCTGCAGCTCAACAAATGTTGGGATATGGTGGAAACCAAGTTCAAAGAACCTGATGCTGCTGCTCTATCCATAATAAATAATTCCCATAAGAGTATTGTTGAAACTTGTCGAGACTAATATCTCACAGCCACATGGCTGATCCAAAATTGCATTAGGGAGTCAATTTTCCCATGGATCTCCAGAGTTACCAGCACACATCAAGCTTGGAATCTGCTTGCATCAACCTACAAGGAAACCAATCACGTTAAAATGGTAAGACTGCAAACCCTACGCATTTAATTTGAAAGTTTGAAGATGAAAGAGTCAGAAACTATGGATCAATTCATGACTAGAGTTTCGGGTTTTGTGACCAAATTCCAAACCTATGGTGAATGGCTAGAACAAAAGATCGTTGTGAAAAATATTCTTCAGTGTCTCACCAAGTGGTTTTCTTTGGTAGTGATTGCCATAGAAGAGGAAAAAGATCTGTCTAAGTTCACTCTAGAACAATTGACTCGATCTCTTCTATCTCATGAAGCATGATTCAATCAAGAAGAAGAGTTGTTAACTAATGCTTTCAGCACTCAAGTTTCCCTTAATAGAGGTCAATGTAGAGGAGGACGATGTAAAGGAAGAAGAGGTCAAGGGTCTCCAACTAAAGAAGAAAAAACCAGTCATAGTCATGAACACTTAGAGCATTCAGAACACTCTCACAACTCTTAAGGTCAGAGGGGGCGAGGCAAGAGATGGACCAATAAGTCCAATGTTCAGTGTAACCACTGCAAGAAGTATGGGCACTATGAACGAGAATATAGAAAGAAGCAAGCTGACTAGAACAATAACTAGAACAATAGCAGAGCCAATGTCTCCAAAGAAGAAGAAGGCTCGTTAGAGGTAATGTTTATGTCTTATCAAGCAAATGAAGAACACTGCAGCTCAGATCTATGGATACTAGATAGCAATTGCAATAATCACATGACAAGTAGCAAGTTACTATTCTCTAGTTTGGATTCCTCTATTGTCATGAATATCAAGCTAGGAGATGAATTTCTAGTTCCAGCAAAAGGAAAAGGTACTATTCCTATATTTACTAAGCAAAATGAAAAGAAGTTCATTCATGAGGTGTTCTTTGTACCACATCTGAATGTCAGTCTGATAAGTATAGGTCAATTACTTCAGAACCAGTATGATATTCAATTTTTTGATACATACAGTGCTATCTATGATAAACCTCCCAGTAAGAGACTCATAGCCAAAGTTGAAATGACCAAGAATAGAATATTTCCTCTTAGTGTTAGAAGTACCAACCTTGCATAACCTATAGCTCATATAGTTTCCAGTCAAGATGAATAGTGGTTATGGAACTATAGATTCGGTCATCTTCACTTCAAGAGTCTCACTCTCCTGCACAAATAGTCAATGGTCAAAGGATTACTAGTTATTCATGAACAATCTAGCAACTGTGAGGATTCTATCACTGGTAAAAATCATAGGGACAGTTTCCCTACTTCCACATCTAGAGCCAAAGAGCATCTTGAGTTAGTTCATACAGACCTCTGTGGACCCATGCAAACCCAATCCATAGGAGTAAACTTTTATTTTCTAACCTTTATTAATGATTTTAGTAGGAAAACATGGATTTATTTCCTCAGGAAAAAATCAGATGCCTTATCAAAGTTCAAAGAGTTCAAGGCTCTCATTGAGAAGCAGTATGGAAAGTTCATTAAAATGTTCAGGTCATATGGTGGAGGTGAATATGATTCACATGAGTTTTTAGACTTTTGTAAGCAGCATGGCATCTAGAGACAGTTCACCACCAGATACACTCCACAACATAAGGGATTTGCTAAAAAAAAGAACCGAACCATCATGAACATAGCCCGTAGCATGCTGTCACACATGAAGTTGTCAGATGAGTATTGGGCTAAAGGTGTTGGATGCTCAGTCTACTTGCTCAACAGGTCACCTGCAGTGATTATCCAAGACAAGATTCCTGAAGAAGCATGGGTGGCACTAAGACTAGTGTCTCACATCTTATAATCTTTGGTTCTATTGCATTTTCGCATATACGTGATGAACTCAGAAGAAAATTGGATAATAAGAGTGAGCATTGCATTTTCATTGTTTATAGTGAACAACACAAGGAATACAAGATGTCTAATCCTGTCATCAAAAATATTGTGGTGAGAAGGGATGTAAAGTTCATTGAAGACAAATGCTCAAGTGATCCTTTGGACATACAACATGAAGAACGTTCACATCAGCCAGATCTACCTTACAAACTTCTAAGATTGGAAGTGTAGCAGCAAGAAGAAGCAGCAGAGAATCCACCACAACACCAGAAAACTAGAAGCTTGAGGGAGTTATATCAACAGACTCTAGTTCTTGAAAAAAATTTCCAATATGCTCTCTTCTCCTGTCAGCCCGCATATTTTAATGAAGCAGTGAAGGCTTAACAGTGGGTAAAAGCCATGAATGAAGAAATTGACGCAATAGAGAAAAATTAGACTTGGGATCTTGTTGATATCATTGCAGACAAAAACAGTATTGGAGTCAAATGGGTCTATAAGACCAAACTGAATGAAAAATGAGAACTTGAAAAGCACAAGGCAAGGTTGGTTTCCGAAATATATCCACAGAAGTATGGGGTATATTATGATGAAACCTTTGCTCGTGTAGCAAGGATGGATACCATCAGAGTTGTACTTACCATTGCAACACAAAATCAATTGCTTGTGTATCTAATGGATGTGAAATCTTCCTTTCCTAATGGAATTCTTGAAGACGAAGTTTATGTAGACCAACCACCTGGTTATACTGTCAAAGGTCATGAATACAAAGTGTATAAGTTGAAAAAGGCCTTGTATAGTATCAAACAAGCTCCATGAGCTTAGTACAGTAGGATTGAATGCTACCTCATCAACAATGGTTTCAGTAGAAGAAGCAATGAGCCCACTTTGTAAGTCAAAAAATAGAAAGGTTAAATATTGATGGTATGTCTTTATGTTGATGACATGATTTACACTAGTAATTTGATGCTTGAAGATTTCAGGATAGTCATGAAAAAGGAATTTGAAATGACTGATCTAAGACTAATGAAGTACTTCCTTGGCATGGAAGTTACTCAAACTGATAAAGCTATTTTTATCTACGAGCATAAGTATGCTACTGATATTTTGCAGAGATTCATAATTGATAAATGTAAGCCAGTAGAAACCCCCATAGCTCTTGGCACCAAGTTAACCAAGAATGATGATGAACCAACAGTAAACAGTACACTCTATAAACAGTGGTAGGCATTTTAATGCACTTGACTGCAACTAGACCTGATTTGATGTATGATGTCAATCTTATTTCTATGTTTATGGAGTCTCCCAAAGACTCTCACTGGAAAGTTGGAAAAAGAATTTTGAGATATATTGCAGGAACACTTGGATATGGACTCTGGTACACTCATACACTAGACAATACTCAGACAGGGTACACTAACAGTGATTTTGTAGGTAGTCTTGATGATAGGAAATGAACATCTGGTTATGCTTTCCATTTGGGTACAAATCTGATCTCTTGGGCATCTCAGAAACATTCCATCATGAGCATGTCTTCTGCAGAAGTAGAATATGTAGCAGCCACCACAGCAGCTTGCCATGCAGTATGTCTAAGAATAATGTTAAAGGATACGGGACACACTGCAAAAGATCCCACTTCTATTTTCTATGATAATAGCTCTGCAATACAATTGTCTAAACATAATGTATTTCATAGGAAAAACAAACAGATTGACACTCGCTATCATTTCATTTGCGAGTTAGTCAATGATGGATAAATTCCTTTACTATTTTGTGGCTATAAGGAGACCAACCATTGGGACCATCTACTTTTGTATATTAGAGAGAGCACTTAGGCATAGACAATGCTGATAGTTGAGATTAATGCGGTGTGTTGAAGAATGTAATCTCACCCGTAGTTAGTTAGTGAGTTAGGCTTCCCATAGTATTTATACTATGTATTTCCTATTTATATTCAGTCTAATAATGAGAAGGAATTCAATCTGCCCGTAGTGCTTCTGTTCATTCCATTGTTTTCTTTTACAAATATAGGTAGTACACTATGTAAAAATATATAAAATAAAGATTGTAAATTACCTTTTCTCTGAATGTCAATAAGGTTTTGTTTCTCTTGTATACAAGCAACTAGTAGAAGTGGATGATTTTGTTATCACAAATTACTAGTGCATTCGACGCTGGTCAAACTATTGAACTCCGTTGAGGTTCATGATCCAACATTAATCCCGTGACTTTCCTTCAGTGGAAGCCTGGACTAGATGACCTAGTTGCTTGCCTCACTGGCTTGTAAAATTGTTGCTTCTATCTAGAGGCAGGTTTAGGGTCTTCGTTATCATGATTAAATCTACATTACCGAGTCCAATAGCTCAATTCCCATACCATACCTTAGTTAATCCCAAGTCCGATACACAATACAAGTAACATGATGCACAGGGTTCGCTAAGATACTCCACAGCAAAGTATTTTTTTCCAATATTTAAATAAACATTATATTATATACATAGGTTTCAATGATTCTTTTTGTAATTTGTGTCTACTTTTGCAGAGACCGGTTGGACTAATGTGAAAAAGAAAACTAACAAAATTATTCAGTGAAAGATGGTGAAATGCAAACCATGTTTTCATGTTTTAGCATAGTATTCCTTTCTTTCCCTATGTACATCATTACTTTAGCCATTAATTTTGCAATTTTTTCTTAACACGTACAGATTTGGTAATTTCAATTAATTTTTTGTCAATATTTAAATAAAAGCTATATTACATACATAGGTTTTAGTGATTATTTTTCTAATTTGTGTCTACTTTTGCAACTTTACATACATATTGGACTAATGTGAAAAAACAAATTAACAAATTCTTTAGTGAAAGATGGTGAAATGCAAACCATGTCTTCATGTTTTAGCATACGGTTACTTTCATTCCATATGTACATCATTACTTTAGCCATTAATTATAAATTTTTTCTTAACGGACTTTTCTCTCTCTTTGGTCTTGGTGGAGCGAGTCTCTCTTTGGTGTTGGTCGAGGAGTCCCTCCTTCGTTTGGTCGAGGGAGAACTTTCTTTCCATATGTACATCATTACACATCATTACTTTAGCCATTAATTATACAAATTTTCCTTAACAGACTTCGCTCTCTCTTTGGTCTTGGTGGAGGGATTCTCTCTTTGATCTTGTTTGGTCTTAGTTGAGCCAGAACAACAAGAACGTGGATTTTAAATAAATATTTAATAAAAATATGACTAGAGAGTTGTAAATGAAAATACCAGTTCTGGTATTTCAAGTGCCAATGGTAGATTATTTTTTAAAAATGTGAAGCATGATTCTCTAATACTTATTTACCTTTAAATAATTAATGTTGTTACTTACTCCACTAATTCCATATATTTCCTTATATATATATCTTATTTTAATACATCCTTAACTTATTTTAACGGAAGGGAATATGTATCATTGCTACCACACCTTGTTTGTGGTTTCATTTTGTGGTTCCATTCTCCATATTAGAATATCAAGAAAACAATTAAAGTAAGTTGAAAAATGTCCTTTGTTTAATAATTATGGTATGGATACACTTGCATCCAATTAGAAGAATACAAAATTCCTTATTCCGTGGTGATAGTTAGACTGTTGAGATATTCAGTTGGTGTAGGAATTATGAGCATTATATCGTGGCCATGGAAAAAGAATAATTTTGGAAGCTGCTAATACTTCACAGATAACACGTAGAAGGAATCCTCCTTTAGTGTTTCAACTTTTCTGCATCGTAGGTTCATGTTCATGCTCAACAATGATGCACACAGTATTAACACAGTAGGTATACAATACAGTGTGTTGAAAATTTCGAGTTATCGAGTTATAATTAGTGTCGTTGTTGGGCTATTTTTGGGCTGAGTTTATTAGTTGTGAAATTATGTTTTCATTCATTATTTTTCAGATTAACAAAATAATGTTCAACGAAAAAAACAATTGATTGCAGGTCCAGCACTAGTGGGCGAAGCTTTTGAAGAAATAGGTCCATTTTGTCTGAACAAAATAGGCATTGGTTTGCATTTAAATATTTTCTTTTGGGATAAATTTAAGTTTGCTGAAATACTATAAAATATTGATGCATTCTCTTTGAATTATACATATTAGAAATTAATCATGGATATCCATTACATTCCTGACATTGTTAATTTGTTCATTTATATGACTCTAAAAATGCTCAATGGCTAATTTACTTTTACTATAGTCCCCTGCTGCAGTGGGATTTTCTTATACAAACACTAGCTCAAATTTAAAGGATTCTGGAGACAAACGAAGTGGTAATTATATTTATCTACTTAGTTAGATACAATTGGCACAATAAATATAAGTTGATCTCAAATATTAATTTTCCCTATGGCTAAAGATTCATTGTTTTTTCTCATCAACTGGTTTGCAAGGTTTCCTCAATACAAACATAGTTAAATTCTGGTAAAATAATCAGTTTAGGTTAATTTTGATTATGGCTTAGCTATTGCATGCATCTACACAAAATATACAACATTAATTGATCTTTTGTAAACCTTTGTCTTCCTGATGGCATTAGATGCCCTTAATAAATCCAAACATCGATGTGTGTGGTTGACCTTGTACTTCCTGATGGTAGTGGCTGTTAGTAAATAAGAAAACATACTAGGAGAAGAAAATAGAAAGGTATAATCCCAGGTAGTAAGCTAAATTTTAGACCATTTGCACCTGAACTTTATTGATTTTTTTGTCTAGCGAGTTTGTTTTTGTGAAAATTCTGCAGAAATGGTTTAAAGGGTAATTTTCAGTGATTGAAAATGCATAATATCGATGCCTCAGTATCCCAAAAGTAATTGAAAGTCCTGAATTCATTTTTGAAATAAAAAATGCAATTTTTATTTTAACACTGAAAATATCATTTTCAACAACAAATCATGTTGCTGAATTAGTGCCAAACTTGACTTGAAAAAGCAATATCAGCTAACTCCTAATCCCAGTCATCTCAGCTTATTCTAATGACAGAGGAAGCTTGGAAATGTTAAAAAATAAAGTAAAAATGTGGAATAAAAGAATGTAAAATGACATGGCATAACTACATCTAAGTTATTACTATGAAAATATTTCACATGCATATATGGATTAATTCAATTAGGAAAAATAACACACTCCTCCTAATCGGTTTCTTTGCTTCACCTTCGAGCCATCTGGCTCTGACGGATCTAATATTACAAATTACACTAGCAAGGATATAGATTTGCAATAACATATTACTATCAATGCTTGAGTATGGGAGACCGTGCTATGGTGGCTACTGCGGCTCACTCCCTCTCTTGCCTCTCCAAGGCATACATAATCTAGAGAGTTGTTGTCCCAGCCATGAAGTATCCACGCGAATTCATCTAGTAAGAGGTTGTATTAGTAGGTCTAATAATAAGGAATTTGGATTGAACTCTTTCTCTTTTTGGAATGGAGACTCAAGACTCACTTAAGTAGACCTCTCCGCTGAAGTACATCATATTTTCTAGCTCTCTTAGAAGAAGTAGTTCTCATTTCTTTGTAAACATATGTATTCAACATAGTCTATATGCGATTATGATTATTAATCTGGACACCGCTTACAATCACTCGATTTGACCTATTGATTCAACTAAGGAAAGGATATACGAAACGCTCTACAACTAGGGTTTTAACTTGGCAATGGCATTCTGTTCTGAATTAACGCAGCCCCTGGATATGGCACTCTTTATATTGTAAGTCATCTAATAGGGTTTTAACTTGGCAATGGCATTCTGTTATGGATT
Organism: Pseudotsuga menziesii; assembly: GCA_001517045.1. Taxonomy (NCBI): domain Eukaryota; kingdom Viridiplantae; phylum Streptophyta; class Pinopsida; order Pinales; family Pinaceae; genus Pseudotsuga; species Pseudotsuga menziesii. The sequence continues at coordinate 271,744 of LPNX010996528.1, read as the reverse complement.
AACGCAGCCCCTGGATATGGCACTCTCTATATTATTAGTCATCTAATCCGGTATGGTTGTGGGACAAGATGTGTTCTTTTTATTTCAAGAGAATTGTTTGATTGCAGCAGTTAGTGGTGTTTTTTTGTTTTGTCTTCTACTACATGGAGTCCACCTCTCTCTCATGGACCTCGTACCAACCAAAGTGTTTTTTGTTAACTTTTTGTTTATTTATGTGGATTGTACTTTTTTTTTTTTTGTCTATTTTCTTGGCCATGGTTTGTCTCTGTATTCTTTGCGAGTATCACAGGCCCTGTCTTTCGGAAGTTTATCCCTTTTGTGTTACCAATGGAATCTCTCAAAATCGGTGACAACACTTATTTGTTGTTTGATAACGGTTTTTTGGTTTTTTCCCTACTCATACAATTTATCTCTAGTTTTAGGGTTTTTATCTATGGTGGGGTTAAGTTACAGAACTTACGGTTTGTATGATTTGGGGTCCTATTTTTTCAAAAGGTTGAAGGTTCTTAGGTCTGTTATAACCTTTCACGACCATGATCCTCTATCCCAGGGGTCCCCTACCCTTCGAGCCTTGTCACAATGGGCCAAATGAACAACCCTACCTCCCACCGGTTTTGAACCTATGACCTCCAAGGAGATAACGCATGTTCTTAACCATTAGGCCCACTCATGATGTTCAAAAGGTGGGGTTTTTATCCTAGTTTCATGCTCCTACAATTCAATATGCCTTCAAGAGAATCAAACATGGGTCACACTGTCATTACAAGAGCAAATTACCATTCGGCTACTTACTCCACCTTCTCCACCGTTCCCAGTATTACTCTTGCCCTTTAAGCGTGGTCTCGAGTATCTTTTTTCTCAGCACGCAAAGACTATTTTTCTATTTTAAAAATTCTGGGTCTTTGTCATTGAGGGTTTGACCATTGTCTTTCCTCGTTCTGACCCGATGGCATTTGGTGTATCTTGACCTTGTTTTCTCTGGAATTGTTCTCGGTCCCTTTTAAGTCTCTTTTCACACAAGGGGATTTGAACCCTCGTTCTTGATGGTAGATCCTAAATGTGCAGGGGTGAAACCACGTGCTTACCCCAAGGAAGGGTTCCACTCTTTCCAGGTTAAAAGGAACGTAAAAGTGGTCAAGGAACTAGAGGCCAAGAGAAGTTACGTTCTAGGCCACGATGTGTACATGGACTCGGTGGAGGATCTTGTTAGTTTTTCAACATTGATCTAGCATTATTATGATCTTTAACTAAGAGAATAACAAGTACAACAATCAAACACAAGAGACAATGAACAAAGTGTTTTTCCTCACGGAAACCATAAATGGAGAAAACCCCGCAACTTCCTCAGAGATAGAATCAACACCAAAACAGTAAGTGACCTCCTGACAGCAGTAATCTTCTTCTTGTCTAGCCCCAGTATCTTCTCCTTCCTCAACTATGCACTACACTTGAGTGTGTATAAGTTGTGTGTTGTAAATAGAGACTTCAGTTCTCTATTTATACTAATCCCGACATGACTAAAACCCTACCAGGTCCAACCTCTACTAGGAGAGTCTAATAACTCTAGTGCCCCAAAATTGTGGGGAATTTAACCCTTAGACAATCGAAGGGTTAACCATAATGACTTGACATGACTTGTTTACATTATTGATCCTCCTGATCGGAACATCGGGGCATGACAACATGACTCAATTACATTATAAATACATCCCAAAATAAACATCGGTTTACAATACATAAGATACATAGATGAATACATTCCGAAGTTACAAATACATCAACACTCCCTCTTAACTAGGAAGGTATTCTTTCGACACAATTTTCAGTACTCGTCTTCTTCTCTGTATCATCTGGATCATCTTGTCTTCTGCATGTCAAGTCTTCTGAGTATTCAAGTCATATTCATCTTCAAGTCCTCTTCATCTTCAAATTTGGATCATCTCTCGATCTGGATCATCATGGGACATCGTCACTCGATCTGGATCATCACTCAATTTGGACCATCACTGGGCATCATCACTAGATCTAGATCATCACTGCTGGATCATCATCATTGGATCTATATCATCACTCAATATGGATCATCACTGACCATCATCACTGGTGCTATCTCATGATTCTTCTCGTCACAAGAATTTCTACAGAGCCAGCCCTTTTTCATGCTAGTTGTAGGCCTAGCCTCCATGTAGGTCTTCTTCAGCACTTATATCTGACCAAATTTTTAGAAAGGCATAGTACTCACATCCATCCAGGCTGGAACCACATCCTACCACAATGATGGAATATCTATGTTCTTCCATCCAGGATGGAACCACATCCTACCACAATGGTGGAAGAGTTTTGTACTTCCATCCAGGATGGAACCACATCCTGCCATAATGATGGAATATTCTGTACTTTCATCCAGGCCGAAACCACATCCTACCACAATGATGGAATATCTCTGTTCTTGATCCATCCAGGTCAGAACCACATCCTACCACAATGATGAAAGACTCTCATCCAGGCTGGAACACATCCTAGTCACAATGATGAAAAGTCTCTGCACTTACATCCATCTAGGTGGGAACACATCCTGCTCACAATGATGGAAGGGCTCTGCACTCATATCTGATCTTGTAGGAACCAATCCTATAGTCACATCAGAATGGCCCCAAGTCCTACTCGACTGAGCTACATGGTAACTGACCAGGTGCTTCTATTCTCCTAGAGAATGGTAGTTGCCCTTACATTTGACCTGCTCGTCGGAATGGCCAACACACACATCTAACATGGAAGGAACTTAATCCTTTAGCCATGATAGAATTGTTCAACCCTTACATCTAATGAATTGAGAAAACGTCCCTCTATCACATTAGAATGGCTACTTAGTCCTAGACTGAGTTCTCCTGGTACCTCACTAGGAAGCTCCATTCAAAGAATGGCAATTTCCCTTACATCTGTATTACTCGACAGAATGGCCAGCACTCATGTCTGACATGGAAGGAAGCAATCCTCTCACAATGAAAGAATGGATCATCCCTTATATATGAGCTACTTGTCAGAATGGCTATGGATCTCAACACTCATATCTGACATAGAAGGAACCAATCCTCTCACCATGATAGAATGGCTCAGCCCTTACATTTGACCATGGAAGGAACCAATCCTCTCACCCTCTCAGAATGGCTATGGGACACATCACTTTCCCTTGGAGGAAACCTCTATTTGGAGAACACTAAGCTTCTCCCTGAACTACTTGAACTTCACCCTATCCAATGGCTTTGTCAATACACCAGCTATCTGTTCCTTTGTCACAACATACTGGAGCTTCATTGCTCCCCTCTGCACCATATCCCTGATATAGTGGTACTTGATCTCGATATGCTTCAACTTGTCATGGAACACTGGATTCTCTGACAACTTTATGCAACTTTGGTTGTCACAATGTATACAAGTAGCATCCAACTAGAGATCAAATAAATCAGGCAGTAGCTTCCACGGCCATACTACCTCACAAGTAGCTGAACAAGTTGTGACATACTCTGCTTCAACTCTACTCAGTGCCACACAGGATTGCTTCATGCTAAACCAAGAGATCACACCTGATCCCATACTGAAGCAACAACGTGAAGTGCTCTTCCTATCGATGGCACTGCCTGCCCAATCTGAATCAACATAACCCTCTATGTTAATCTTCTGATTCACATCAAACTTGAGCCCATAATCAACTGCACCCTTTAGGTACCTGAGAATATGCTTTGCAGCAATCAAGTGAACATGTCTTGGATCTGTCAGGAACTGGCTCAAGGTGTTCACAGCAAAGCAGGTATCTAGTCTCTTGTTTGTCAGGTACATCAATGACCCAATCATCTAACGATACATCGTAGCATCAACCGGATCTGATGAAGAATCGTTCAATAGCTTCATCTTCGATGCCATAGGTGTGGCCATAGCCTTGCATTCCATCATCCTGAGCCTCTTCAGAATCTCTACTGCATACTTCCCTTGTCCAAGGAAGATTCCATTTGCACTCTACCACACCTCCACACCTAGAAAGTAATGCATCATCCCCAAGTCCTTCATTTCTAACTTAGTA
>LPNX010996528.1:191706-220061 GCA_001517045.1 Pseudotsuga menziesii | reverse complement strand
CATTGGTGATGAATGGATTGATCACTTGTGTAGATCTGAATGTTCTACCACTTGGTTCCTATGATGTTCTCATTGGAATGGATTGGTTAGAAGCTCACATAGTGAATATTGACTATTATAACAACACTTTTGAATGCATGACTGAAGAAGGGAACCCAACAGTTTTAAGAGGCATTCCAAAGGTAATTTCGATGAGGAAGATTTCAGCAATGTAGTTAAAGAAGTTATGTAGAAAAGGTTTTCAGTTGTATGCAACCCATATTGAGGAGGCAACAAAGAATTAAACTCCTAGGCTGGAAGACTATCCTGTGTTGCAAGACTTCAAGGATGTTTTTCATGATGAGGTTCCAGGACATCCTCCAAAGAAAGACATATATTTCACAATTGAAATTGTGCCAGAAGCAGCACTAGTGTCAAGGGCACCCTACATAATGAGTGCACCAGAAATGTTAGAGTTTAAGATGCAGCTACAAGAATTGTTGGATAAAACGTATATCATGCCGAGTGTGTCTCCTTGGGGAGCACCGGTTCTATTTGTAAAGAAGAAAGATGGTACACTCATATTTTGTATTGATTACAGGAAGCTGAAAAAGGTCATGGTGAAGAAAAAACATCCCTTGCCAATAATTGATGACCTCTTTGATCAAATGAAAGTAGAAAAATTATTTTCCAAGATTGACTTGAGGTTTGCGTACCATCAAGTGAGAATCAAGGATGAAGACATTCATAAGACAACCTTCAGAACAAGGTATGGCCATTATGATTTTGTAGTGGTACCATTTGGTCTCACAAATGCACCAGAAACATCTATGTGCCTTATGAATAGTGTCTTCAGCAAGTATTTGGACAAATTCATTTTTGTTTTCCTTGATGACATTCTTGTTTATTCTAAGAGTGAAGAAGAGCATGAAGAACATTTGAGACTAACATTACAATTGCTCAGAGAAAATCATTTGCATGCAAAGCTGAGCACGTGTGAATTCTATAGGGATAGAATTCAATACTTAGGTCACATTATTTCAAAGGAGGGTATATCTGTAGACCCTAAGAAGATAAAAGCTATTAAGAATTGGCCTACTCCAAAGAATGTGACAAAGGTAAGATATTTTATGGGGCTTCCAGGATATTACAGGAGATTCATTGAAGGATTCTCCAAGGTTGCACATGCTATCACTTCTTTGAAAAGGAAGGGGATAAAGTTCGAATGGAACTCGAAGTGTGAAGAAAGTTTCCAGCGGTTGAAGTATCTTCTCACAAGTGCAGCGGGCTTAAAAGTTGTAGACCAAAAGTGTTATCACTCTAGGAAACTCCTCTAGGTTGTAGCTCGAGGATGCCTAATAACTTACAATGTTTTTAGGGTTTTCTGATATGGATCAAGTTAGGTGACTTATATCACCTTCCACTCTCAATACATGCATGAAACTCACTCAATTACAAGGATTTTAGTTACAACTATTCAGAAGTTGATAGTAAGGTGCAGGGATGGAGAACTCTTGAGAATGACAGATTTACATACAAAACAGATGCGTATAAATGGGTAAATCATGATAAGGATGGCACTTATAAATCAAATCACATTAACACACTAATAGGATGAAAGCTATTAGTTATTAATCAACTTGAAAGTAACCTAAATACACATTCAGGAATAAGTACAATAAAGACAGAGATGAAGGCTAAACAAATCATAACAAAAGATCTTATATTCAAGAATGAGAAAAATGAGAAGCTGACAATAGTATAGGCTTATAAATACTCGAAGTCGAACCTTTTTTATAAAAATAGTCTTAGGCTTTATAGCCTTTTACAAAATATACAGATCCTAAAAGCTGGATCTGTTTTTTACAAAAATAAACAAAGTAACAGTTTTTTACAAATTAGGGTTTGAAACCCTACCTAACTAATTGTCTAACTACAATGAATATTTAGTTCACTGAATGAATATTAAATAACTGAAGTAATTGCTGGTGATAACTGTTGCTAGTCCTTTTCCATTTAAACCACTGATTTCTCTTTGTCAGCTAGGGTTGGTGTCCTTTGGCGCTGTTATGTCATAGTGGATCTCACACAAACCTTTTTCTGATGCATCCCTTAGTGCCTTTTATCTTTAGATCTCGTCCATGAACCATCTGTACTTGCCCAAAATTGGTTCTGTATGCCAAAACTTGCCTTTAATTCTTTGTTCGCTTTTGGTCTTTAAGAGGCCAGTGTATCAAAACTGTTAGCTGCTGAAAGTCGCGCTTCCAATGGCTAATGAACTTCCCCAGCATCCACCTAAGCCACTGAAAGCCCTTTTTTGCAAAAAATATTAGGGTTTCTTAAAAAATGTACTTTCAGGCTTGTTTGCTCAATCTTACTCTTCTGCAGGCTTCATGCTAGGAGTGTTAACAGTGCCTTGGTTAGATTCAGGAGGCTCGATACTGATGGTTGCTTCAGCTAGGGTTGATAAGGAGAGGTGGATGCTAGGTTTTTCTTTGGTGTGGGGCATGGCAATGCTTCAAATACTAGTACAATTTGCAGAGCTAGGGATGCATCCCCTTCTTGTTCTTCCTCAGAATCTGAATAGTGTAGATTTAAGATATTCTCAGGGTGTGCTTCTGCCTCCTAACATTTCTCACTGAAGTTCAAATTCCTTTTTCCCTTCTTGGTCTCGGAAGAGGAGAAAGGTTGTTTTGTTGTTGCTACTAGGTAAATGGCCCTCCTCCTTTTTCTTCCACTCCTTGGGGTGCTGGATTTCTTTGAAGGAGGCTTCCCTTTCTCCTCTGGATGAAGGCCTGTCTCAAAGCCATTCCAAAACAAAAAATAAGGCCAAGCCATGTTTCTTCTCTTCAACAACTCCTGGACCAACAGCTAGATAAGACCGTGGTGGGACAGTCTACCAGCAATCTTGGATGGATGAGATTTTACTTGATGTGCCATATTCCCTAAACTTCTATGTAAATAAAAGGGCAGGTTGAGGGGGATTTTACCTGTGAAGTTATTCATGAGCATGAAATGGTAGATCATTGCTCTATTATATCTCCCTTCACAGGTTAAGTAGACCACAACGGCCTTCAGTAGCTGTTGCCAATTCTCTTCTAGCCATCATGATGGCACACTCTTCTTCCATATTATTCCTCTATGCTCAGGCTTAAGGTAAGACCTGAATTCCACCTCTTTTGGTATGGTGGTCTTGAACCATTTCTCTCTTATGGAAGGGAGTTATGTTACCTCTGTGATTAGTGCTTCATCTATGAGAAACTCCTCTTTTCCTATGACTTCTTTTGAACCATCAAATGAGAGGGCAAAAGCTTCAACCACCTGCTGTTGGAAGCCTTGTATTTTTTCATAGAACTTGTAGCATCCCACCTCTTGGAGACTTTTGTAGACCTCTGGATGTGCCTCTAAATAACTGATATCACCTAGCTCCTACCTGAGAGTTGGTCCACTCTTCTTCATCTTGATGGGCGTATCTCCTGGGTACCTACAAAATAGTTTTCAGACTTGTATACAGTGTACTTTAGTAGGATTCTCTTTCAAAACTAGTTTTTCTAATGGAAAAAATTCTAATTTTGAAAATGAAATACGATGGAGTCTCCTGGCACTGATTATGAGGGTTTTCTGTCATTATGGAGGCTAAGGTCACAAAAATGATGATAATAGATTGATCATCTAGGTCTCTTTTCCCACATAACTGTAACTACTTCAAGCAGAGCATTCGATGGCTATTTGATGTTATTTTGGATAGGTGGAGGGAGACTGAGGGTTTCCAATCAGACCAGTCTTTTTCCAATTGCATAATGACCCTTTTTACTCATTTCCCCATGCAATCATACAGCTCCAGATATTTTTGGTGGGTAATCACTCTCTCAAACGATCATTTATCTTGTTGATGGGGTCAGTTGTGACAGTTCCTAACTGTTTCCTTATTTTGCCCTTTCGGTGGTTAAGATCCTCCAGGATTTTGTTAACTAGTCGTCAAAAAGACGGCTTTTGGTGGCTAACGAAGTGTTTTCTTTATTTACTATGCCACTGAAACATTTACCCTGTTGTTGTGGTGAGCTTCTGCTTTCAACAAATAATTACCTCATCGAAAAACTTTTTTAACTGCCAAAAACCTGTTCTTTCATTGGTTAATAAAATGCATGAGCTTTCTCCTAAACCGCCGAAAGGGTTTTTCACTCGATGCTTATCTTCCTGCTTTTGATGGTTAGCATATGCGTTGCACCTTTCTCTAATATGCTGAAGGCACCCCTTTTCAGTGGCTAATGATACGTTTCGAGCTTCGCCTAAGCCACTGAATGTACTTTTCCCAATGCTGCTTGCCACTCGCTTTCAATGGTTAAAACCTTTCTTGTTCTCTCTCTAATATTCCAAAAGAGCCCCTTTTTGGTGGCTAATGAGTTTTCTGTAGTCTCACCTAAGCCACTGAAAGTGTTACTTTTATTTTGCTTGCTCAGAACGCTTTCGGTGGTTTTCCTTTGCCTCGCGTTCAACCGTTTAGCCACTAAAACATAACTTTTCAGTGGCTAATGAGCTATAATAGTCCTTGCCTAAGCCACCAAAACCTATAACTTGTAAAATTTTCATCCAAATAAAAAATAGAGGCTTTCAAATTGTCAGTGATACTCATATCTTTCATTACACAAGAATATTCTTCGTACTATCAAAATAAATTTATTTTGGGAGATAACACAAAGAAATATTTTGTGGTATGTACAGATGCATGTGGTCAAGGATTTAGAGGAGTTCTTATGCAAGACAACCACATGATATGTTATGAATCAAGAAAATTAAAGGAGAATGAAAAGAATTATGCCACTCATGATCTGGAACTTGCAGCCATTGTACATGCTCTGAAGGTGTGGAGACATTATTTGATGGGCAGAAGATTTGAGCTAAGGATAGACCATTGTGGTCTGAAGTATTTGTTTGATCAGCATACTCTGAATGCTAAGCAAGTGAGATGGTTTTATTTTCTATGCGAGTTTGATTTTGAAATCAAGAACATAAAGGGAAAAGAGAACAAGGTAGCTGATGCACTTAGTAGGAAGGTGCAGGAAATACATGTGGAATCCATTAGTATTTTCCAATCAGATTTGAGGCAGCAGATTTCTAGTCATGTTGCTGAAGATGAATTGTATGCACAGATCAAGGACAAGTTACAGCAACAAAGCCTTGAAAAGAATTATCAAGGATATAAATTGGAAGAAGATGGAATTCTTACCTATAAGAACATAATTTATATTCCAAATGTAGCAAATTTGAGGAGGGTTGTTATGGATGAGATCCATCAAGCTCCATATTCTAGTCATCCAAGATATCAGAAAGAAATTGCTATAGCTAGAAAGTAGTATTTTTGTCCAAGAATGAAAAAGGATATGGCTGAGTACATTTAAAGGTGCATGAAGTTTGAGCAAGTGAAGGTTGAACATCAACATCCAATAGGTTTGTTGCATCCTTTGCCAATTCCATAATGGAAATGGGAAGTTATTTCCATGGAGTTTATTACAGGATTTCCAATGACTTAGAGACAACATGATTCCATCATGGTTAGGGTAGACAAGTTTACAAAGGCAACACTTTTGATACCAGTTAAGTCTACGCATAAGACTTATGACATTGCAAAGATATTTATGAAGGAGATTTTCAAACTACATGGATTGCCTAAGGAAATGGTCTCTGAAAAAGATGTCAAGTTCACTTCCAATTTTTGGAAGGGGTTGTTTGCAGATTTGGGTACAAAGTTGAATTTCAACGCTTCCTACAATCCTCATACTGATGGAAAAATCGAGAGAGTTAACTATGCGCTAGAAGACATCCTTTGCACATATGTGATGGACAAACCAACCAAGTGGGAAGATTATTTACACCTGGTAGAGTTTTCTTATAACAATGGACAGAAGGCGTCCTTAGGGATGAGTACATATGAAGCTTTATATGGAAGAATGTGTAGGACACCAGTGACTTGGGACAATCTAGTGAATAGGGTTTCAATTGGTCTAGAACTGTTGAAGGAGATAGAGCAGGAAGTTGTACAAATCAGGCAGAATTTGAAGGCAACCAAGGACCAACAGAAAATTTATGCAGATAAGCATAGGGGAACAGAGAGTTCATTGTTGGGGATAATTTTTACCTCAAAGTGAAGGAAAAGAAGAGTTCCTTGAATCTTGGAAGTTGTGCTAAGTTGTCACCTAGATACTGTGGATCATTTGAAGTGCTTGAAATAATAGGGCCAGTTGCATATAGACTTGCATTTCATGCTAGCACTAGAGCTCATAATTTTTTTCATGTTTCTTTGCTTAAGAAGTATGTACATGATCCTAACCATGTAATAAATTGGGATGTGATTCATGTAGAACCATAGGGAGAGTTCCAAATCAATCCTATGTGCATCTTCGCCAGGAAGGTCACAATGCTTCGGAACCAAGCAATAGGACAGGTGAAGGTGCAATGGGAGCACTACGGTCCTGAAGAAGCTACGTGGGAGCTGGATGATTCCATGCAATTGGCACATCCATTTTTGTTTGAATCTGTGGATTACTAAGGGTAATACCAAAAAACATTTTTTTTCAATGTTCTAAAGCACTGAGGACACTGCTGTTGAAGGGAAAGAGGAATGTAATACCCCGTTTTTGACCTTGTTTGCATTTAAATAAAATGATGTAAATAATCATGGTGTGGAGCTAGGAAAAATACCCACCATTTATTTAGTTTTTATGTTTCGAAAATTAAGATGTGGCCGATGGTATTTTTTCTATGCTAGTTGAACATTAACAACTGAAAATTATGTTAAAATTGCAATTTTAATTAAAAATCCAAAGTCAGCTATGTCAACGCAACTAAATAAGATGGGGGCATGATTTTTCCTAAGGATGAGGGAGTGGGGGATTGGAAGAGTGGGGCAATTCGAAATTGGCAGAGCCCCACTTTGGAAAAAAACATTTTTTGAATTTCTTGGGCAAGAAATCACCAAAAACGACCACCTTTCCCTCATGCGGAAATGTTTCACCTTCTTTCATGATTTGGATTGAAAAAAACATTTTTGGAAAACCAATTCAGCATTCACGTAGCAGTAGGAAAGAAAAAAAATGATTCTGAGTATGAATTTTTCACGAATTTCTCCTGTCCAGCGATCTGAACCCTTCACATTTCTAGTTTTCCTATGTGAATTGTTCTCTCTCACGTTTTCCCCTTTTTGTTAGTTGTTTTCTTGAACACAATTTCCCTGAATCTGATTCTATGTCTATGATTTGAAATACCATAAACATTTCCATTTTGGTAGTTTGTAGCAGTCGGTGTGGCAACGACAATGTTCAGAAATTCACAAATTTTTGTGTGTGTATGTAATCCCTGGTGTCTGCTAAGTTTTTATAAATCCCAGGACTAAGATCACTGTGTGTGCATCCACATTTGGCTTTTGAATTGATTGAAGGAATGGAAATAGAATCTAGACTTGCTTGATAAATCTAGTGTGTGAACGAACCTCACCAACCAATCTAGAATGATGGTTTTCTTCTTTGCATGCCTTGAATAGCACTGAAAACGAAGCCATGGCCTGAGGGGCTATGTAGCAGAGAAGGGAATGCTTCCTTATGTTGGGTGTGTAATTGTTTAAAAATAAGGATATATTTAGTGTGGGTGTTTATAGCTTTGGGGTTGAGCTCACTAGCTTAGAAGTAAGTATTTCCACCTCCTTGGTAGCTTCATAACCCCAATTGGAAGGATGGCTTGGCGGTAGCTTGATAAACCCATATGTTGGCTTGGTTGTGTCTCATGTGAATTTTGGCTAAGTGTAAACCACTTCCTATGTAAGTCTGTTAAACCCAACTGTTTTGGCTTGACTAAATTTTATTGTATCCTTGGCTATGGGGAAAGTTTGCTAGTGTTCCTTATTCCTTGGGGAAAATCATGCCCATATCGGGGATGACAGTGTTGCTGAGATATTAAAGAGCACATTGGCCTATGGTTGGGTGGAATTTTGTAGCGACATAGCTGGTTGCGGGGAAATATTCTCCAAAGATAAGTATTCTTATTTATTTAAGCTCTGCAAATGTATTTGCTTATGGATTATTATGAAATTATCATTAACATGTTGAATTCCTAAATGTGTTCAATGAATGAATTATGCTTCCATTGTAGATTGCATTATGCATCTATTTATACTTATGTATGGTTTATTTCAATGCATTTTTATATATGTATTATGTTCATGGGAGCTTAGATTTTTCGGGTTGACAGAGGTTAGTCGTGTCCTCTCTGTTGAGTAAGGGTTGGGGATGTGACACATATTTTCCAGTAAACGTATCAAATCTAAGCAAAGTTAACTGTACATTGATGTTTCTTTTAATTCAATCTTCTAATATCCCATAAAAAACTAATTTAAATGTCATCATTGCACATGCATACAAACCTTAATATCTACTTTGATTATACACCTAGTTTTAATAATTCTAACTTATCAAATACAATTATTTTTAACAATAGTAGAATACATGTTGATATATCTAGTCGTTGTCATTTGAGGATGAAGCTAAAGGTTGTTTTTTCGTCACTCCACTGTAGTTGTTGTCACCGGATTTCCAACCATGGTGGATCCACTGGTTCTCCCTACCACCAACATAGATCCAAATCCTAGGCTCTATCAAGCACTGAGAGGGATCAAACTCTTTAAGTGAAAACCTCTCCAGGTATTAATACACCATTAGAACCAATCAATGTAGGTACTAATTTATGCATTAATATTAATACACCATACAATGAAACCCCTGTAAAGAAAAAACTCATTGTGCAATTTAATGAAATGCTAATGAAATTCTGTTACTAAAATTCAATATATTTTCAAATATGACACTTTTCAATTTGACTATATTTGCAATTATAATTGAATTTTTTTTTATTTAAAACATATTAAGAAAAATGTAATTTAATTTTTTTTATTATTATTTAAAACATTAAATTTCTTAAAACATTTTAATATTATACTATTTCATAAATAGACTATATTTTAAAAACCTTATTTTTTAAAAACATTTTTACTATTCAAATTATTAAAACATTATATCTATTAAAATTTTATAATTATTAAAACATTATAATATTATACTATTCGATAAATTAACTATATTTTCAATTATATTTTAAAAACCATATTTAAAATATAGTTGAAGCAAACTTATTGATACACATTTCTTTAAATATTTTTTTATTATAAATGATTAACTATTAAAAAACCATATTTTAATAGTTATATTTCATAGTCCCATAATTTAAAAACCCTTTTTAAGACCTTGCAATACTATCCTAAATGAAATCATTAAATTGTTTGAAACCTAAAGATTATATACATTTTAATACTATCCTAAATATAACTTCAAGTGAGATATAGTATCATGTTAATATGGTTCTCAGGTATTGAATAAATTAAAGTATATTAGTTTTCAAAACATCTATCTCATACATGGTTTTAAAACCATGTGTAAGGCCCTCCTAAACCATATACAATAAAACCATGAGTTTTTTAGGAGGCTTTGCACATGCTTTTAAAACCATTTGCAAGGCCGTCCTAAACCATGTACAATAAAACCATGGGTTGTTTAGGATGCCTTGCACATGGTTTTAAAACCATTTTCAAGGCCCTACTAAACCATGCACAATAAAACCATGGGTTGTTTAGGACGCCTTGCACATGGTTTCAACATTTGTTTGCCGATAATTAATTTATTATTATTTGGTAGGTACGAACATTACAACATATCCTCATATTGGATTGTTTGTGTGACGGACAATGTTTTTGGGGATAATTAAAAAATTTATTTTTTATTATTAATGTTAATTTTGTGTAGGTCGACATGTTGGGTATAAAATTTCTTTTTATTTTATTAGAGTGTCATGTACAAACATGACAACATCTCTCCCATACTAAGTTGGAGAGCACCTTGCTTCTTCTCTCGATGCAATAACCTGACAAGTACTCTCCTTCCCCTGGGACCCCCAAGCTCAACAAGGACGACAATACCTTGCTCATAATGGAAGTACAATGCCAACATGATACTAGGAGGTTCCCTAACTCAATCACATCATACTGAACCACACTCTTCCATAGTCCTTAGATCCACCAAATTTGTTCAAGCTCCATACTATGAGAGGACCGAAGAAGAAGATGAAGATCCGTTGTTCTTCCTTTTCTTTAGATTTTATTAACCTTTTTCTTAATTCTCATGCATCTGATGCACCACTTTCAGTTTACTTAAATTAATTAATTTATTTCTTTTATATACCCACCCACTTTTTATTTATTTTTAGTTCTTTGATTCTTTTTTGATTAGTTAGGATTCACTTTAGTTCAAGTTCCTTGGTTTACTTTGTTAATTTATTTCTTAATTGATCTTTGTTTGAGTTTATTTATTTATTTATCCTTATTTATTTACTTATCATTTATCATTTTTAATCTAATTTATTTATTACTTACTTTGTTTATGGTCAATTTGTTAGATTTTTATCATTTAAGCTAGCATTAAATTAGGATCTTAACTGAGAGAATAACAAGCACATCAATCAAAGGCATAAGACAATGAACAAAAAAAATTTCCTAGGGGAAACTATAAAGGAGAAAACCCCACAAATTTATCAGAGAGAATCGGCACCAAATAGAAAAGCCCAAAACAGTAAGATGATATCCCAATAGAAGTAGCCTCTTTCTTTCTAGCCCCAACAACTTCTTCTTCCTCAGCTATGTGCTACAACTGAGTGTGATTGAGTGTGTCATAAATAGAGAGGCTCACTCTCTATTTATACTCATTCCCAACTTGACAATGACTCACTAGGGCCGACTTCTCTAGGAGAGTCTAATAAACCTAGTGCCCCGGAACTACGGGGACTTTAACCCTTGAACAATAGGAGGGTTACCCACAATGTCTTCACATGAATTGTTTTTATTATAGAACCTCCCGATAGGAACATCGGGGAATGACATGACTCAAAAACATTATAAACACTTCCCGAAATAAACATCAGGGTATGAGATATAAGATATACAAGTGAATACATTTTGAAGTTACAAATACATCAACACTCCCTCTTAACTAGGAAGGTATTCTTTCAACACAATTTTCAGCACTGGTTTTCATCTCTGTATTGACTGGATCATCTCATCATATTCATCTTCAAGTTGTCTTCATCTTCAAGTATTCTTTGTCTTCAATTCTTCAAGTCTTTTTCATCTTCAAGTCACCTTTGTCTTCAAGTCTTCTTCTAAGTCATCTTCTTCTTCAAGTCTTCTTCATCATGGAATCTGGATCATCACAACTTCTGGATCATCATCAAATATGGATCATCACTTGATATGAATCATCATCAAGTCTGGACCATCATCACATCTGGATCATCACTTGATGTGGATCATCATCATCAATGCTATATCAGAATGGTGTCATCTCTCGATTCTTCTCGTCATAGGAAGTTCTACAGAGCCAGCCCTTTTTCATGTTGGTTGTAGGCCTACTCTTAATTTAGGTCTCTAGCACTTATATATGACCTTAAGTTAGAATGGCCTTCCCATCTCTTACATCTGACATCATCTTGTCAGAAAGGTACACCCATCACTCACGTCTGACCTCATCTTGTCAAAAAGGCATAGCACTCACATCTGACCATGTGTAAACACATTGCACCAGAATGGCTCAGCACTTACATCCAACCTCATCTTGTCAGAAAGGATCTGCACTTACATCCAACCTCATCTTGTCAAAAAGGAACAACACTCACATTTGACCATGTCTAAACACATTGCGCCAGAATGGCTCAGCACTTACATCTGACCTCATCTTGTCAAAAAGGCTCTGCACTTACATTTGACCATGTGTAAACACATCACATTGAAAGGGATCTCAGTCCTAGATTGAGGATTCCTGGTAACTGACCAAGTGCCTCCATTCTCCCAAAGAATGGCATCAACCCTTATATTTGATCAAGTGGGAACACATCCCTCAATCACATCAGAATGGCCATGCACTCACATCTGATCATGTAAGACTACATCCCATAGTCATATAAGAATGGCCCTCAGTCCTAGACTGAGTATTCCAGGTAACTAACCAAGTGCCTCCATTCCAAGAATGGCATTCATCCCTTATATCTGATCATGTAGGAACCAATCCTTCAGTCACATCAAAATGTCTCAACACTCACATCTGACATGGAAGAAACCAAATCATCTCACCATGAAAAAATGGCTCATCCCTTACATCTGACCGTGGAAGGAACCTAATCCTCTCACCATGTCAGAATGGATCTAGGTCTCATCATTTCCTCTTGGAGGGAACCTCGATCTGGAGAACACCAAGATTCTCCCTGAAGTACTCAAACTTCACTCTAGCCAATGGCTTCATCAACACATCAGCTATCTATTCGTCTGTCACAACATACTAGAGCTTCAGTGCTCCTCTCTGCACCATATCCCTGGTATAGTGATACTTGATCTTGATAAGCTTCGACTTGTCATGGAACACTGGTTTCTGTGACAACTTCACACAACTCTTGTTGTTGCAATATATACAAGTAGCATCCAACTGGAGATCAAAAAAATTAGATAGTAGCTTTCTTAGCCACACTATCTCGCAACTAGCTGAACAAGCTACAACATATTCTGCTTCATCTGTACTCAGTGCCACATAGGACTCCATCCTACTAAATCAAGAGATCACACCTGATCCCATACTGAAGCAACACCCCGAAGTGCTCTTCCTATCGATGGCACTGCCTTCCCAATGTGAATCGACATAACCCTCTAGGTTAATATTCTGATTTGCCTTGTACTTGAGCCCATAATAAATTGTACCCTTTAGTTACCTCAGAATATGCTTTGTAGCAATCAAGTAAACATGCCTCGGATCTGTCAGGAATTGGCTCAAGGTGTTCATAGCAAAGAAAATATCTGGTCTCATGTTAGTTAGGTACATCAAACACCCAATCATCTGACGATACATCGTAGCATCAACCGCTTCTAATGAAGCATCACTCAATAGCTTCAGGTTCAATGCCATAGGTGTGGTTATGGCCTTGCATTCCATCATCCTTAATCTCTTCAAAATCTCTATTGCATACTTCCCTTGTCTAAGGAAGATTCCATTCGTATTCTGCCACATCTCCATGCCTAAGAAATAGTGCATCATGTCGAAGTCTTTCATTTCAAAATCAGCAGCAATTTTCCTCTTCGTATC
Organism: Pseudotsuga menziesii; assembly: GCA_001517045.1. Taxonomy (NCBI): domain Eukaryota; kingdom Viridiplantae; phylum Streptophyta; class Pinopsida; order Pinales; family Pinaceae; genus Pseudotsuga; species Pseudotsuga menziesii. The sequence continues at coordinate 206,862 of LPNX010996528.1, read as the reverse complement.
AGCAATCAACCCATCCATACCTATTACAAACACATCATCCACATATAGGAGGAGTATAACTGGATTGTTATCTTCAACCTTGTAGTAAAGGTTGGAATCTGCTTTACTCTTATTAAATCCCAAACTGAATAGAAAGCCATCAATTCTTCCGTACCATGTCCTGGGTGCCTGTTTCAACCCATACAAGGCTTTCTTCAATCTACACACATGAGACTCTCTGTCTTGTGTCTCAAAACCGAGTGGCTTCTCCACAGACGCTTCTTCTTCTACTACACCATTCAAGAAAGAAGTCTTGACATCCATCTAGTGTATCTTCCATTTCATCACTGCAGCCAAAGAAAGTACTTATATGATGGAAGTGTATCTAGCTACAGGTACAAAAGTTTCTTCATAATCTATTCCTTCTTTCTAGGAGAAACCACGAGCCACGAATATTTCTTTATATTTCTCTATGCTACCATCTACAACATGCTTGATCTTGTAGATCCATTTGGAAGTTACAATGGACTTCTCTTTTGGTCTTGGGACAACATCCTAAACATCATTCGTCATGATCGATTGATACTCTTCGATCATATCCTCCTTCCATTTTTTCATTTCTGCTGCTTATTCATAGTTGGAAGGTTCTTTATCAATAATGTCACATAGCAAGGCTACATAACTAGAGTAGGACCTAGTTCTCTATATTCCTCTATGTGTTTCTTCTAAAGCCCCGTATCTTTTTGCACCTTGGATAATTTCACGTACCCAAGCAAGTTTCCTCTTATGAGGGTTCTTCTCTTGAGGTGGATCTACAGGTTCTTGAGGTTCTTCTAATTCTCAATCTTCTTCTTGAATTTCTCCATTCATGGTTGTATCATGAATTCTAGGTTCTCTTGTTTCTTTAGGTTCTTCAGCCGGTTTCTTCGTGGATTTGATGTAGGATGAATCTTTGTGAAATGTTACATCTCTACTAATGTCAATCTTCTTGAACCGTGGGAAGTATATTCTGTAAAATTTCAAGCTTTCGGGGTATCCCACAAATATACCCTTCTTTCTTGAAGGATCTAACTTCATCCTCTTTTCTTTCGGAATGTGTATGTTTATAGGACATCCAAATATTCTGAGATGTCTAACTTCTGGTTTCTTTCCGGATAAGACTTATTCAACAATATTGTTCTCGAGTACTCTGTGTGGAGTACGGTTATGTACATACACCATTGTTCTAGCAACTTTTTCCCATATATGCATGGGGAGATCTTGGTCATGAAGCATGGCCCTTGCTACTTCCATGATCATTCTATTCTTTCTTTCTACAATCCCATTCTGTTGTGGATTATATGGAGTGGATAATTCCCTCTTAATCCCTGAGTCTTTACATAGCTTTTTGAATTCATTTGATGTGAATTCTCCACCATTATCTAATCGAAAGGTCTTGATCTTCTATTTTGTGTGATTCTCGATCAAGGTTTTGAATTCCTTAAACTTGCTAAATACTTCATCTTTATTCTTCATAAAGTATATCCTTTCCTTTCTAGAAAAATTATCAATAAAAGAAACATAGTATACATACCCTCTTAGTGAACTGGATGACATTGGACTACATACATCGTAGTGGATGATTTCCAAGATTCCTTTTTCCTTGCTCTCCCTACTTGGAAATGTCTTCTTTGTGTTCTTCCCTTTTGCACATCATTTTCATACACCTTCATGTTTTGTCTACATTTCTAGGAGACCTACAATATCTTTGTTTGCAAGTGGTAGTGATCTTTAATGCACATATGAAAGCCTTCTATGACAAATCTCATTTGGTTCTACTGATTCATGAACCAAAGCTTGTTCTGGTTGGCCCTTCAATTTGTATAGTCCTCCTTCTTGTTCCCCAATCACTACTACATCATTGAAAGACTTTCCCTTTGGCCACATGAGGACTTGGCCATATACAAATGTAACACTCATTCCTTTTGCATCCAATGTAGATATGGAGAGGAGGTTCTTCTTTAGTCCAGGTACAAACAATACATCTTTCATCTTGGTAGACTTTCCAGAGTCTAGATTGTATGAGGATTCACCACTACCTTTTATTGGATACTGGTAGTCATATTCAAGTTTCACATTGTGAGGTGATTCATGTTCAGATAATTTCACAAAGGATTCCTTGAATCCTGTCATATGTTTTGAAGCACCACTCTCTATAAGCCAATCATTGCTGCCATGTGTGATAGTTCCCGTGAGAGTGTAAATTAGAACATATTCTTCATCACTTGAAGAATAATCACTATCTTGTTTGTTTCTCTTTGTGGAAGGTTCATCATCCTCTGTAGCATGAGCATGCTGTCTTCTCTTGTTTTCCTTATTCTTGTGAGAGCTACTTTTGTTTCTAGGACAATCTCTAGCAAAGTGTCCTCTTTCATCACATGTATAGCAAATGAAATTAGACTTATCTCTAGGATTTATAAAGTTATTCCTTTGATGATAGTACTTACCTCTGTGATGGCTAGATCTGGTTTTCTTGGATTGTATTATGAGAGCTTGATATTCACTTCCCATCTTTTCCTCTTGAGCTGCTATCCGAGCTTCTTCTTGAGAGAACTCTTCCCATAGTATGTTGAACTTGAGTAACTTCTTTCTGGTAGAAATCCATTGAATGAAAGAGTCCCATGTCCTAGGGAGACCATTCAAGGTGTTACAATCTCTACATTCTCCACTTATTCATCTACTGCTTCACATTGTTCTCTGATCTAGGAAACCCTTGTGAAGTATGACTGTATGGTCTCCGCATTCTAGATCTTCACATTCTTCAATTGGTTCCTCAAGCTCATCTTCCAGTTTATGTTCTTTCCTTCAAACATAGATTTAGGTGTCTTTATGGAGGACACATGTGGTATGAGGTGATCCTTGATTGAATCAACAATAATCCTCTTATCCATAACCAACTTCTTGTGTAAGGCCTTAGCCTCATCTCCCTCTGGAACTGGAATTTCCTCATTGATGTAGGAGTCCAACTCATTTTCTTCCAAGACCAAGGAGATCCTATACTTCTAGGCTCGGAAGTTATCAGCTCTCTCAATATTTTGATCAAGCTTGGTATGATGAGACATCTTAATTGAGAACCTTAAATGTAAATATAAAATATTTAGATCTTACGAGGTCAAGATGTCAGATCTAGATTTGGACCTGAATTTCTGCAGTGCTGGTTCTGGAGAAGATTAGGGTTTGGATTTTTCATAGTTTTGTCAAACCAAATGCTTTCATCTTGATCTCTAAACTTATATTTTGAGGACGAGATCAATCGAGGCCTAGGGTCACTGAAAAACTTCACTTTTGTGGAAATCCCTAATTTTCGGCAGTAGTGTTGGGTCCAAAATTGAAAAAACTCAGAATTGGATTCTTCTTCGATAGAAAGATGCACCCTAGGGAGTAGTGTTAACCAAACCTTCTTTTGCTGAAAATATATGGAGAGAGATCCACAAAGTAGGAATTGCTAGTTCTTGCAACTGCACAATGTCTTCTTCTCAGGTTAGCTCTGATACCATGTTAGATTTTTATCATTTAAGCTAGCATTAACTTAAGATCTTAATTGAGAGAATATCAAGCACAACAATCAAACACATAAGACAATGAACAGAAATATTTTCCTCGGGGAAACAATAAAGGAGAAAACCCCGCAACTTCCTCAGAGATAGAATCAACACCAAATAGCAAAGCCCCAAAAATAGTAAGATGATATCCGACAGCAGTAGACTCTTTCTTTCTAGCCCCAACAACTTCTTCTTCCTCAACTATGCTCTACAATTGAGTTTGAGTGAGTGTGTGATAAATAGAGAAGCTCATTCTTTATTTATGCCAATTCCTGACTTAACAATGACTCACTAGGGCCGACTTCTCTATGAGTGTCTAACAACCCTAGTGCCTTGGAACTGCGGGGACTTTAACCCTTGAACAATAGGAGGGTTACCCACAATGACTTGACATGACTTTTTTACATTATAGAACGTATCGATAGGAACATCGGTGCATGACATGAATCAAATACATTATAGAAACTTAGCAGAATAAACATCGGGGTACACGACATAAGATATACAAGTGAATACATTTCGAAGTTACAAATACATCAACACAATTTATTATTTCCCTTAATTAAAATAGATGTTGATTACCATCGCATTCTCGTCACAAGCATAATTATGAAGGTGTTATGCTCCTAGCATGCCCTTCTGATAATTCCCACAAGCGAGGAGTTGCTTATGACGTCTAGGCATATGTTACCTTAGTTCTCCTACCCTATGAAGAGCTTGGTGGTTCCTAGGGAATAAGGTCGAATCCTTATTGTGCACCCCACTAGTATAATATTCGTGAGTGATTGACTCATGACCTTCCCTCATGGCACACACATATGATGAAACAGATTTATCCCCACTCTATTCAAAGTTCATCATGCTGTCCAATTTTATAGACTTACATGTATAATATTTGCAATCCTGTCACTCGATGTGGATTGATATGCAATCGTCTCCCATCACCTGCACATATAACAAACTATGCATCAAACCTCATAAATAATACTTCAACCATAACAAAACATCAATCGAACTCAACTGTCGAGTTTTATTGACTCATTCAGAGTCCATGCATGGTAGTGCATCAACCATATCACAATTAAATATTTGGTATAAACAAGATCGATATCACCCGCCATAGTTGTCGATTCAGCTAGAGTATTTTCATACTGATGCTTTCTTTCCTTTAATGTAGCAACCTTTTCAATCACACTCGATATACCAGTAGATTACATGCTACATAAGTTTTATCAACCATTTATTACTATGAAACATTATACAATTTTAATTCATTGTTGATAACTTCACATAATTTTTCATTCACAATTAAAATCATAAGATCACTCCATTCATAATTAACCAAATATTGAAAACTTATCGATGTGCCGGATAATTCTTCTTGGGTTATATCTCATCAATAATATCTTTCTTCACACATGTTTAGGTCATCCGAAATTAGATTCCCTCAAAATACGTCCATACACATTTTTTAGATCTCAAATAAACAAAGAGTTGGGTCATTCATTATAGAATTCCCTCAATTACTAGCTATTCTTATATCAAGAGTTAGGGTAAAAATAGGGTGTTACCTACACCCCCACTTCAGGAAACTTCATCCTGAAGTTCTAGAATAAGCATGGGTATTATCTACATAATTCCAATGAGTCCTATGTAATATCCCAAATTTTGGACCTAACACTTATGGGCATGAGCCCCATTGATTATGATGTTACCTTAATGTTCTATTTTGATATACCAGGTCAAAGACCCCACTACATATGAACGGGATGATTTGCTTGATATACTGGGCGTAAGCCAATTGCATATGGCATATATACATGTATGCTTGTGTTGGGCATGGACCCTGAAGCACATGCTTGATGAGATGCTTTGTGTTGAGTGAGGAGCTCTAGAGCACATGGGTAAATTGATGTTTTGTGTTAAGTGAGAAGCTCTAGATCACATGAGTACTTATATTTATGTTGAGTGAGAAGATCTGGAGCACATAATTTTTGAGAAATTTGTGTTGATCAGGAAGCTCTAAAACACATGAAAAGATAATTTGGAAGTGTTGGGCATAAGCCCTGGAGCCTTCCATTATGATGTTGAGCATAAGCTCTAGAACATCAGATCCTTGGCCATTGTATCCCTAGGTGTATCCTGCAAGTACATCCTAGCATTAGTGTTGAGCAAGGAGATATGGAATTGCACTAAGTTTGTAACTCCCTGTTTATGGCGTTGAGTATGGGCTCTGGATAAGTGCTAGGAGTTACTGAGAAGAATTAATAATTCACGAGTGAAAACGAATCTAGTAAATATTGATCTCATATAACTTATTTGTAAGTGATTAAATGAAATCTTGAATTTCTGTATCTCATCAAGAACTGAAGAACTACCATGCTATACGAGGCAATCCCACATGCAAGGATGTTTAGAGTTTCCTAGCCTAGTAGACCTAACGATCTACGTGATGACCTTAATAAAGAAGGTGTCATAAGTCAAGGGATCACAATATGTGATACCCTAAGACAAATGTTAAAAAATAATATATTATTATATATTTTATACAAATAATGTATAAAGAGTACACATAGCAATAATATTAATAACGTAATAAAGAAGGAAAAGTACCATCTATTATTATTATTACTAAGAGAAAATTAAATATTATAATATATACAAAAGTTCAATTAGGAACTAGTTAAAGGTTCCTAAGTTTAAATATTAGAAGTACCTCAATTAAATAAAAAGGGTTAAATCAAGAAATCAAATGACTCTTGATTTAACTACCTCTATGACTGAAAATAATGTCTATAAAGTCCCAAGCCAAAGAGAGGCTTGGGGATCTCTTCCATCTTTTTGGAGTCATTATTCTGCCTGATTATTTATCAAGAGAGTTCTTGGAGAAAATTTTCCTAAGAGGAAAAAGGAGAACTGATCCGGACCTGATTTACCAGTTACGAAAGCCTTACCTTAGGAGATCTAAGCTACTTGCATGTTGGAACCAGCTCGGGGGGATCTAGATTAAAACCAAGAATGGTTCCGGGTCATGGTTGGGTGAAATGTGGTAGTTCCGAAGGGATTCAGTCATCTATACAAGGGTCAGATATTCCTATGAATTGTTAATGTTGGGTATTTAAGTGTGTAGGTTTCAGCCATTAGAATAGCTTCACTTTTTAGGTATGAGGTTCTTGACTGTCAATTTCATTATCTAGAATAATTGCTGGTTAAAATATGCAAGTGCTTATGTTATCTTCCTAACCCTATGTTACCATTGTTTTTCCTGTCAAATTATTTAAGGGTTTATATTTTATTTTTAAAACCCTATATCTTTAATTTAATTCATGTTTAAAGATTTATCAAGGGTTTTGTTCTTTTATTTTTACTTATGTATTTTCTTTTCTAGCTTAAACCTTGTTTTCCTAAAACCTGGGAATTATTTCTAATAAGTTCCTATCTGTTTATTTTGCCCGTGAACTATACTAGAATATTTCATACTGCCAGTAAAGCTATGTTTACAAGTAAAAAATAGTTTCAAGTTAAGCATTAAACAAGTCTAAATTACAGTCAAGTAACATAGTAGATAGAACCTAATAAATACATTATATATATTATAAAAGGTATAAAACAAAAGTTTAATTCTAAATTAGCAACACGATAAACATATTTAAGATTTCCCATAATTTCAAAGTATTTAAGCCAAGATAAAGACCTTTGAGGGTCTGTGTAACTATACTCATGCTCAAAACTAGGAAAATCATTATCATTCTTCATTAAACAAATACTATCATAAATCAAATCTACAGACCAAGTATCCAGACCCTCTAATGGTCCATGATTTATGCTCACCGATTATTCCATAATTAAAAATAAACTATATATTATTACTACCAATTACATCCACCATATCATAATACAGTAAACCAATTATCCACATAAATAACCTATTCCCAATATAACAAATCAAACCCTTAAATTTCTATGAATCATATCATAAATTGTATTCCATAAAAAAATCCCAAAGTATAGAATCGACCATACTATTATGCACATGTATTAAGAATATAAATATAATTTCATAGTGGTCACAGGATGGATTCCTGTGGGCATCCAAGCCCAAATCGCGTCCATATAAATATAAACCCTCACGATTATAAATGACCCAGGATTGAATCATGTAGGGTCTATTTCATTTACAAGTCACTGAGAATAAATCATGTAGGATTTCATCCTGAGGATGTACTATCAAAACCCACACTATATTACATATACACATGGTGTAATAAAAACCAAACATAAATTCGTTCCACAGAGGTAAAAAAGATCCAATAAAATATCCACGATGTAATCTATGTCCTCGATCTCCTACATAACTGAACCATTATAGGAAATTTCAACTCAAAATGGGCCTTTCAACCCTAATTCAAATTCCATGTCATCATGTGTTATCCAATGAAATTTCTCTAAATTTGAAATACCGTATAGGTCTTAAACACTTTTTTAATATAAATTTGGGGATAGATGTCATAAAAAAACTACTTTTTTTGTTCGTAATTTCGACATATCTCTTTGTATTTTTACTCAAATTTTTATCGAGAGAGCTTGTTGGATGCATAATCAAATCCCACATCCAAGGATTACCCAATCTACATACTTTTGGTGGACCCTGCTACCCAAAAAACAAGAAATACCTGAAAAATGTGGCGATGATGTCATCATCATGTTTTTTGAGGTATTTACGTTTTTTCGGGTATTTCTTGTTTTTGGGGTAGTTGGGCCTATAAAAAGTATGTCTATTGGGCAATTGTTGGATGTAGAATTTAATTTTGTATCCAATGAGCTCTGCCGATCGAAATTTGAGTAAAAACACAAGGAGATGTCGAAAATACAAACAAAAAAATAGTTTTTTTCTTTTCTTCCTCCAAACTAATAAATATCATTTTATTATTTTAACTATTATTTTATTATTTTCCTTATGAGGCCCATTTTGAGTTAAAATTTCCTCTAATTAGTCAAATACGTTTCCAATGCTACAAACCTTGCCAACGATATAACAAACAACAATGTTTTCCAACGAAAGGTCACACCCATAGTTGGCCCTCATATCTTAAAATACACAACGAAATCATAAATAGTAAAACCTTATCTAATATGTTATCACAGCTACCATGGTGGGAAATGCCAATGCCATACACAACATGGCCCCAAATCCATAACGTTGTCACACATTTCACCCATACAAGTAACTCAAGCAATGATGGTGAATCCACCTAGACCACAAAATAATAACCATTCAAATCGATGCAGCATGTATATAAAAAAACATACTTTATAAAATCATTAAAGAGTTTACATAGTCATTTACTTTCATCCTTGCACCATTGCAAGCAATGGTGCTTCCCATTTCCATTAATATAACTTAAACATAAATACATAGAGCCAGTCGAGACTTACCCAGACCCACTTCGCTGCATAGAGTACCCATTAATAAATACCATACATTTAAAATTTCATGCCCGAAGGCATTAAAACACCAACAAACAAGACCCCAAACTTATTGCATTATAAAATGCAAATCCATAATTTAAGTTACAGTCAAACCCCATCCCAAAATGTAGCCACTAGAAACCAGAGACAAGTAATCCAAACCCACAATGAGCAACAAACACTTTCATAACCATGAGGAAATGAGGGAACAAGTAATCACTTTTACAACAAGCTTACTAGAATGGGTATGGCTTTTCCCACGACTTTCTATGAACCACGACCCATGATCTCTTGCCACACCCTATAACATGCAACCACAGGGCATAAACCATGATGAGAAGTATGCCGGTAATTAAACTGAACCAACAAATTATGTTGCAAAACCAGACTACCACCATACCTATGAAGCCATTGTCGTTTCGTCTCTTTCCACCACGCAGGAGCAGAGCACAAGCATCAAGGCTTATTCGAACTAATGCATGAACCAATCCCTAAGTTAGGTTTCCACCTTTCCCAAGGCGCATTTATGTTTCCACCCTAGCATCCAATATCATTTACAAAAACCCATAATTTCATAGTTCTGGTCACTATGTTAAACCGTGTCCCAAACCAACGTGAATTGCATAAACCCCAATCATACATCGAATTACTTAGGGTCAAGCCATAAATCCATGGAATATGAAGTATTCCATGGAATAATATATGCCAATTTTTTAAAAATATTTTCCAAACATTTAAAAACCATATAGTAAAAATATGATAGGGCATGAACAAGTAATAAGCCTTTACACCATAGTAAATAAGTATCACATAAATAATAACTCTGTGTCATGTAAATGATAAGTGCGGTAGTGACCATCATCACTATCATAAAGTCCATAATGATAATAATAACAATCAGTGTAATGTCACTACAAAGAAGCTACAAATGTGAGTGCTAGTGACCAAAGCAGTCAACTTTGTCCATTAAGATTTACAAACAGTTTTTCTGTCGCCAAGTCCACCTGCATGCAAAAGTGGAAAGAAATGCATTAGTTCATTAGAACTAAGTAATATCGATGTGACAAGTAGAAAATGTTACCTCTCTAGTAGTTACAAGGGAAACTAGTCCCGCCACTCCATCCCTTTATCCATTAACAAAGTTAAGTCAGAATCATGTATACGATAGTAAGCACATGTTATAAACAATGAACTACATAATCAAATAACTAACTTACACATCAATGCATAATCACAGAACATCATAGTAATGAACATTATGACAACGTAAGTAAATACAGTAATAATCACATCTAAAAACCTAGAACCATGACATAAGAACAAATTACAATAATACAACAGTACAAACAGAGTACGACACATTCCACAAAGTTCAATTAATGTCCAGCATAGGTAGTTTTGACTAGCCTAATAATTTTTTTATTTTTTATTTTCATTTTTTGGGGACATTACATCCTATGAGGTTGAAATATTGGGACTATATCCATCCTTGATCTTAGATCGTCATGCATGAATCATGACATGCTATTTTATATAGAGACACTAACCATTATACCTTTGTATTGAGTCATCATCTCTACATATACCTAATGATTTAATTCAATTACTTTTCCTATCCCTAAGTGGGGCATTACATATTCCCCTGCTTTAGGAAACTTTGTCTAGAAGTTAATTCTTATTGTATATTTAATGCTAATTTTGATTTCCCTTGGTATTCAAGTTTTTATCCCATTCTATTATATTTTCATCAAATGATCATTCACATAAGCACTAGATATGCTACATCATTGACTTTATGTTCGAAAAATAAAGTACCAACACATTTTATTTAATAGGTAATATACATCCAATAATAAAATGATTTTCAACCTAACCTATATTTTCAACACCTCCTAGTCTCCCATGAGGATTTGTGGTATTAAAATTAACTACAAGGTATATCGTGTGAATAGTCAATCAACTTTTAGAATATCCAAAGTTATGTACGAATTTCAAATCTATTTGGCTATCCTCTCTTCCAAGGAGAGGATATATGCAATCCTTAATAAAATATAGATTGTAGGTTTTAATTCCGAATTTCTAAATCAACTACGTCTATTATAATATAGTAAATAACGAATGCCTAAGTTACTCATCACTCTCGTAAGGCTTCTACCAAACCTAAATATATTGATAAAATGGACTCTGAATTTAGATATGATTCCTACATGTCAGGATTTAGTGAGTTAGACTATGGTATTAAATTTATCTTCCTAGTTATAACTATGGTATTGTATTCTCAATTAAAGGAGATCACCCTGTCCTTGCCTTATTTTATCATTTCCATGGTCATATGACTTCGACAGACTTCCTCAGTCACATCTTATGTGTTGCAATAGTCTCATTGAGTCCTTTCTCGAGGACTAGTCATCATTAAGATCCACCCTATAAAATGGTTATCATAAATGCAGTCATCTTGTCATGTGTATAGTCTACATACTTCATTTGAAGAAAATTATCTTCAATTGACCCTTTCAATAGACTTGTCAAGTTCAATTCCATGTTGCACTATCACAATTTAAAATCAAGTTTATGGTCTTTATTTTTCATAAATGGTGTTGCCATGGTGTAAAATCAATGTCGCCAAGTTCAACTCATCAATGTCCCTGAGTTGACATTGATATCTCATTTTCCAACCGTCGAGTCTATTTCACCCTCTCAACTGTCTGTTGAAGTCTAAAAAAAGATCCTTTTGATAACTTATCATCTTCATAATTCTTCTTACCTATTGAACATGATAGTATTCATATGTTTTTTTCATCGTGATTCTTAGCGTACATTTCATTTAATACATCATAATCTATGGACATATTCACATAATGATTCAAGCATAATACCATACGCTTTAATGCAATTCATATTTTTTTTTTTTAACATAGTTGTCTTATAGTATGCTAAATATACTACAACCTACTTATGTATTCTCTTACTCTAACACAAGCCTATCTTCTTGGCCCATTTAAAACTTTTAATGAAAACTTTACCATGTCCTCATCTTAGGAAACTAGCCTTATTTAATAAGTTTTTAAAGACTATGTGTAATGCAACATCATTATTCAATCCAATTGTTACTCAAATTTGTTTGCTTAAAAATCTTAATCATTTAATAAATTTATTTATCTGACGTAAATATGAAACATTTTTACTATTCTATAGATATAATCTATAATTCTTTTTCAAAGAATTATTTCTGATCCCTTTATAAAAATTATAAACATAAAAGCACCCCACAACAATCCTCATTTTAAAGAGCATCTATTAATAAACTTTCATGCACATCGTTTATATATACTTCTCGGACATCATTTTACATGGATAGAACATAAATTGATCAACCTAAAAATTTATTATATATGATTTTATTTTGAGTGAGTTCTTATTATACCTGCCTCAGTAGGTATATTGTAATTGATTGATTTTGACTTTGGTTGACTTTGGCCTATTTTGATGCAGGTTTAAAAAATTAAAATATGTTTTGTAAAGTATAACTTAGGGATTTGTAAAATATTTTTTTTAATTTTGTTAAAAAAACTATTTTGTCAACAGCTAATTGGCCAATAAGGAATGATGTCAGCCTTGGAGTTTGGTATCTGGTTTTCACTTGACACATGGCTACTATGACATCAGAAGATGACAAGTGGCAACTATGACATCATATCGTACTATGTAACTCATGGCAATGATGACATCAACATTTAGTAAGGGTCAACACAATGTCATCCTGTGTCACAAATCCCGTCCTTCGCTTCATTCACAAATCCCGTCCTTTGCTTCATTGATTTCGCCAGCCACTGCCCGTTAAAGAGAATCGATCCTGAGACCTTGCCCCCTAATCTCCCACCCATTGCGTTCAGAAGCGTCGTCTTCCCGCTGCCGGAAGGTCCCAACATCACCAGAATCTCGCCAGGGTAGACAATTCTCGTTATGCCATGCAGTATAGTCCTCTCCACAGGAGTTCGTTCCTTTCTTAAACTCCACCAAGCTATTTCTGAATTCAATTTTATCTTGTACCCCACATCCTCAAACTAATAAAGAAACAAAATTAAGGTCGTCTTCCTAATTCTAACACAAAAAGTCTAAAGATAATAGAACAGATTTGATGAAATAAACACTAAAGATAATAGAACATATTTGATGAAATCAACAATCATCAACAACAACAACAAAAAATTCTTGTAGCAAATTCGACATGTTCTGAGACAAAGTATTCCAATAGATTTAAATCACAGTCATGCAATTATTAAAGCCAAACAGCACTCAAAACTGGATAACTCAAATTCCAGAAAGCCTAGAGCCATGAAAATTGATTTGGATTCACATATATACCTAGCATAGATTAATTTCAGAGTTTCATTTATGTTCTATTGTTTTCTATTTAACCAAAGGGATTCTGTAAATAGATAAGCCTGAAGTGTTTTTTTAAGCATTCACTAAGTTTCCAACTGTTTTCTATTTAACCAAAGGAATTCTATAATGTTTTCTATTTAACTAAAGGAATTCTATAAATAGATAAGTTTCCAAAACCAAAAGAATTATGTAATGTTTTCTTAATTCTGTAAATAGACTAGTTTCCAGAACCAAAAGAATTCTGTAGATAGATAAGAATACTGTAAAGAAATAAGTCTGATAAATCTGAATGAAAAACCTGAAAGTGTTTTTTAATAGTAAACATCCACTAAGTTTCGAACTGAATTTACAAAAAAAAAATGGACGGTAAGTTAAGAAATCCAAGAAATCCACTGACTTTGGAACTGGTGACTTTACAGAAGAAATCCACTAAGTTTGGAGCAAATGACTTTCATGGATGACCTTACATAAGAAGTGCTTGAATGGTAAGTGCTTGACCTTACATAAGAAGTGCTTGTAAGAGGGGATTTCTTGGTAAGTNAAAACCTGAAAGTGTTTTTTTATAGTAAACATCCACTAAGTTTCGAACTGACTTTACAAAAAAAAATGGACAGTAAGTTAAGAAATCCAAGAAATCCACTTAGTTTGGAACTGGTGACTTTACAGAAGAAATCCACTAAGTTTGGAACAAATGACTTTCATGGATGACCTTACATAAGAAGTGCTTGAATGGTAAGTGCTTCACCTTACATAAGAAGTGCTTGTAAGAGGGGCTTGCTTGGTAAGTGCTTCACAAGCTATTCTACACCTCATGGACTTAATAAATCTCATAATGATTATAATGAGAAATAAATTCCTAATGGTAACTTGGCCTTATCAAGCTTGAATTTTTACAGANTTCATGGATGACCTTACATAAGAAGTGCTTGAATGGTAAGTGCTTCACCTTACATAAGAAGTGCTTGTAAGAGGGGCTTGCTTGGTAAGTGCTTCACAAGATATTCTACACCTCATGGACTTAATAAATCTCATAATGATTATAATGAGAAATAAATTCCTAATGGCAACTTGGCCTTATCAAGCTTGAAGTTTTACAGATCCCAATATCAACTAGGTGTGAAAACCTCAACACTTCTAAATCTTTTATAATTCACAGGCGGTGCCGAAGAGGAGAGTCATAGAAATTCCATGCCTGATATTCAGCTATCATATTATTTATTTTTCCTCCATATACATGCATCCACAGAAACAAGTTCGTAGAAACAATTATATTCATCAGACCTCACAACCAATAGAGTATATACTATTTTATTCGAGCATGAGATTCAATTTTTTATTAAATGCATGCTATGAGGGAGGCTTAGCTATGAACCAGATCAGCTCACAACCAAGATCAAATTCACTATTTNTACTTCACAGGCGGTGCCGAAGAGGAGAGTCATAGAAACTCCATGCCTGATATTCAGCTATCATATTATTTATTTTTCCTCCATATACATGCATCCACAAAAACAAGTTCATAGAAACGATTATATTCATCAGACCTCACAACCAATAGAGTATATACTATTTTATTNAAGAGGAGAGTCATAGAAACTCCATGCCTGATATTCAGCTATCATATTATTTATTTTTCCTCCATATACATGCATCCACAGAAACAAGTTCGTAGAAACAATTATAATCATCAGACCTCAAAACCAATAGAGTATGTACTGTTTTATTCAAGCATGAGATTCAA
>LPNX010996528.1:161992-185858 GCA_001517045.1 Pseudotsuga menziesii | reverse complement strand
ACTTCAAATGGACTCATCAATCCCTCTTCTCACCCCATTCACAAGCTATTCGGAATGGAAGTTGAAGATGATTGCATCTTTGAAGAGATGAGGTCTCTATTAGGTGTCTATTGGAATTGGAAAAGAGTCTTATAAGAATGAGAATGACTGGATAAATGACGATGATAGAGCTTATGGAGCAATAGGTCTAGCCCTTTCTCCTAGCTTGTACTACCTTATTTGTTCTGTTGAATACCCAAAGGAAGTCTGGACAATATTGGACAAAACCTTTGGCAAGAATAATGAGGATCATAATAGTACTTTGGAGATCATAGCCAGCACCACAAGAGTTCTTTACTCAAAAGTATCAGCCTCTACTCTCTTTGATGAAGTTTTTCAAGATGAAGATAAAGCAGAATCTTCTACACATTCAATTCGAATTGAAGAAAGTCTCCATGAAGTGACTCCTTCTCCTGATGCTCCGGAGTTCATGAGATATTTGATATCTCAAATTATCATATTTCTGAAACAGAAGAAGACATTTGAATCTCTGATATTGAAGAAAAATACTGCTTCACTTCCATGCAAACATTCACCGGTGATTTTCCTTTGAATTCTGTGCAAAATTTACCAGTAATTGCTTCCGAAAGTGAAGAGAAATTTGATTTTTCTCCCTCTAATGTTGCTGCTAGTGTGAAAATATGTAAAAACTTGCATATTTTGGAATAAATATCATATTATAAGAGTGACACATTCTCTCCCCATGATCTAGATATTCCAGCAAAATCTTGTAAGATTGCATGCACCAAAATTCAGAATTTTGAAGAAGAAGAAAACTGTGCATCCACCGTCTCAGTTGACCATAATTTTGGATATGATATGAACCTTATTGGATCTGATATGATATTATTTGGATCTGATCTGATATTTATTGCTTCAAAATTTCAGGTTCATAAACCTTCAGTACTGCTTGTAGCTGTTCTCATCAACGGTGTGAAGAAACAAGTACCGCAAGTCTCCATCGAAACTACTGCTAGGGATTTGATTTCATTTCACGATTTTGTATCTGTTGTGAACTTATTTAGATCTGATTTAAATTATTATATGATATTATTTTGTTCATATTTCAAAATCCAAGAGCTTTCAGTCATGCTTGTAGCTGCTCTCACCAATTCCGGTGTGAAAAGTCAAGTATCGCAGTTCTTCTTCAATTTTGTTGCTGGGTATTTGGTGTTAGTTTCCTCTTATGAGGTTGATGATATTTTATGTTGTGAATCATTATATATTTCTGAAGCTATATCATATTATGGAGCTCAAGCATTTGCTCTCCAGAGTCCCAGGAATTCTCTACCTTTGGTCACATGCTCATCTCCTCACAGAACTAGTAAAGAGGAAGACATTCTGCATCTGCCTGGACACTTGCTCCTAATATTTGGGGCTGATTTTACCACTCATGGTTTTCTGTTCAAGTCTGCAACATATCAGTTTCTTGAGTGTTCCACACATGGTTGGAATCCTCAAGAACCTTTGCTCTCTCTTCAGATGATTTCAGCTACTCTACATGGGTCCAATTTTCACCGTGCGGCTGTTTATATTTCTGATTCAGTTGAGTGCATTGTTTTTTTTCCAAAGTGGAAGATTCCTCCAGACATATTCATTTATTTTGGATTCATAGGTTCACATGCACAGTCTCAGCATACTGCTGCATAAAAGAACAAATTATTGATTTACTGCTTAGTTTGAGGGGGGGTATTTTTCCCATGAGGTTTTCCCCATTTCCTTGGTTATATTAAGCAGTTACTCTATTGTATAGAATGACCTATGGCCTTTGTTTCTATGGCCCTATAATTTTTATGCATCTATGTTTTCTAACTCTTCCTGAGTATATCTTAAGGGGGGGTGTTGGAGACATTTACCATCATACATACTCTTTTGGTCAAATTGGCCTAGTTAAACCACTATCCTAAGTTTAATTGACATTAGTGGAGCATTAATTGCCATCATCCAGTCACACCCACGCCTACCTACAGTTAAGGAGGCTAACTTAGCCTTCTCCTACAGTCAAGGAGGCTAACTGGAGCACTCCTGGGGTGATCTGTGTGACATTAATGCACCTAATTGCTATTTGGTGGTTACAATCAGTTCAACCAATCATTTACAGTCAGTTAAGGCATCTCCAGTCATTAAAATATATTATTTAATGACTATTTATTATTATTTAATGAATTGGAGTCAACAAGGCGCCTCCACCAACTTCTGATGGTCAGTTCAGCTTCAGTTAACCTCATCGGGGTTCATTGGAGTCATGGAGCACTAGCACTTGATGACTGGATTGCTATGACATGTGTTTGATCTCCTTCAGTTGAGATTCAGTCATTTATTGCACTCCAACTTCAGTTAGGGTTTGGTGAGTCAATTAGGGTTTTGGTCAAGTGGTTAACTAAGTGAGATTGAATGGTAGAGAGTCAGTTAAGCTAGACTCACTCACTGAATTCGAATTGTCTCCTTAGGTATTCGAATTATTCATGGAGTTAAGCCATTGCTCAGAATTGGAATTGTAACCCATTATTGTTTATTAAATATACACAGAGGAAACCATTTCTGGTTCCGATTATTTCCAATTCAAGAGTATTTGTTAATTATTCTTTGATGATTTTGATTCCTAGTTCCTAGATCATGTGCAAGAATTAATAGGAATTAACACAATATTTAACTAAAATACAAACAAACTTCAAAAATCGACAAAATGCTTCAAACAAAAGAGATAAACAAACCATAAAAATTTGTCAAGATATTTGTGCTAAACACCAACATGGTTTCATGTACTTGAATTGTTGAAATATTGTAACTTCAAAGAATATTCTTTATGTATCTTTTGTGGTCCCCGATGGTCCAACTCGGAGAACCACTTGTATTACATTGTACCCCGATGCTCCTAATCATAAGAACTAATAAGAGTCATGAGGTAGTCCCCTCTAATTGTAAAGGTGGGTCATCAGCACCCCAGTGTGGTTACTTGAGCCTACATGTGTAACTCGAGCCTACATGAGTTAACTTAAGCTGACATGTTAATTGAGTAAACTTTAAGTAAACAGATGAATATAAATAGAGGTGTAGTGCTCCTCATTTGAGACACACACACTCACTTGGAATAGCGCACTTGTGGAGGAGAGGAGTTGCTGGAGAAGGAGGAGAATCAGGTTTTTGATCTCCTTGTTGGTTTTACCTTTTTCCCTTTTGGGGCATCTATACTGAGGAAGCTTTTGCTGGGTTTTTCCCTTTAGGGTTTTCCCAGGATAAATCTGTGTTGTTCTTGTGATACTGTTTCTTTCAGTGATCCTGCTTTATATGCTTTTATTATGAAAAAAGAAATGATATACTGATGTCTTAGTAAAGCATATGAAAACTTAACATGGTATCAGAGCTAACCTGAATAGGGAAGCTTTCACAAGTTATAGAAGCTATGGCTTCTTATTTTTTGGTTCTCTCTCCACAATTAATCAGCAAAAGAAGGCTAGGATGACTCTCCTTTGAAGGGTGCATCGTTCTGTCGAAGCGGAATTCGATTCCGAGCATTTTCAATTTTTGATGTGGAAATTAGGGATTTCTACAGAAGAGGAATTTTTGAGTGAGACCAGCATAGGATTTTTCTCCTCATCAAAACCGAATTTTAGAGACCTGGATCAATATTTTTGGTTGGTTGAATCTCTGGGAAAGTCAAACCCTAGTTTGACCCCGAGCTAGAAAAACCCTAAATACTAAAACTGCTACGTTTTGGTACATTCGTTATATTCCAAGATTGGAGAATGATCAGGAGCTTAAAATTGTATGGGATGAAGATAAAATCCTGATGAAAATTGTGTCCAAAATTTATCCTCAGATTCGCTGTATTCCAGGAGATATGTTCTCTCCAAGTTAGGGTTCCAGCCTCTTCCAGAATTCATCCCTAAACAGGACACCTGGGGAGAATTGTAATATCTTGGGCTACAGAGGTCCAAATGGAATTATGTAATATTTTGATGAAAGGGCATGGACTTTAATTTTTGTGTTCCAAATATCAAAATTAGAAGATTAACCAGTGACACGTGGAATGCCGTACAACTTCGCTGTTCTAAACAGTCCTGTAACATGTCACTTTGGGAAAACGATCATAAATCCAAAATGGTGAAACAAATTCTGATGAAACACTTGGTGGTGGATCAGGGACATAATAGGTTATCTCAGTACAAAATTTCAGACATATAGGATCAGAAATTTTGGATATATCATAGAAATAGTAACAGGCATTTCTGCAGAAGAAATTGGAAAATTAGGGCTTCCTGTTCCGGGAGCTTCCCTCCACTGTTTTTAGAAATGGAGTACATTGGACACCTCCATTTGAAGAGATATATATGTCTATCCAATCAGATCTGAAATATTCCAAGTTTTAAAATTAGGGTTTCTGTGACAAACCCTTGATCAGCCAGCTCCGGAACCAAGACGGACACCTCAAATCGGTAAGATCTAATCCTTTGATATGTTCATTTGAGGTTCTCTTTTCAAAGCGATCTATGACATCAGATTGATGATAATCTTGGTGAAGTTGACAACTTCCAAGCCTAGAAGTATATGATCTCTCTGAAGAAAATGGATTGGACACCTACATGAGCATAGAGGTTCCAATTTCAGAGGGAGATGAGGCTAGAAGCCTTTCTCAAGAAGAACTTGGTCAAATCCCAGAAGATCATTGATAATTCAGTTTCGAATCAACTTGTACTACAAGTGTCTTCCCTAAATACATCGATGAGGTTTGATTCCTTGACCAATCTATTTGAAGGGAAGAACATAGATCAGAATATGACCTTAAGAAACCAGCTGAAGAATGTGAAGATCCAAAATGCAGAGACCATGCAGTCATAAGGATCTCTCAAATCAAAGAACAAATTCAAGCGGGGAAAGAAGAAGTGAAGAATGCAGAAGTGGTGATGGCCACCACGGATGGCCTCCTAGGATCATGAAATTCATTCATTTAAGAAATGTGTTCGAGAAGGAAGTGATTACTTTCAGCCAACTTTGGGAAGAAGAAGAAGAAGCTCGTCTCTGAAGATCAAGCTCTCATATTCCAAAGAAGATCCCTCAATCAATGAGAAATATGAAGATCTAAACTCTTGAAGAACTTCTTAATTACCTCAGCATTCGAATAAGAAAATATGCTATCATGAATGAAGAAGTCGATGAAGCTGAAGGATCAAGAAGGAGTATACCCATGAAACAAATAAAGATAAGTATTCAATTGTCATTTCATGATATTGTTTTGTTACACATTT
Source organism: Pseudotsuga menziesii (assembly GCA_001517045.1). NCBI lineage: Eukaryota > Viridiplantae > Streptophyta > Pinopsida > Pinales > Pinaceae > Pseudotsuga > Pseudotsuga menziesii. The sequence goes on along the minus strand of LPNX010996528.1, from coordinate 180,573 downwards.
GATTATATTCAGTTGATGTGTTATGCATGATAGATTGTTTGCATTAATGACTGTATACTACTAATATGCATGTGATGGGTAAGTAGCTCATGGTGCCATACAACTCTCCATTGCTACTTATTAAACCTCTTTGCTGACATATTGGATTAGTGCACAATCTCAATAATGTCATGGTAGAGATGGAAAGCATCTAGAAATTCTATGTGAGAATGTTGTATTGACTAAACAGTTTCATGATGCATAAGAATTTGTCATTATGCATATGTTTTATGAAATAGTTCTAACCATGCAACTGGTGCATTTGAAATGCAGGAAAGGTCATGTACAGCCTCATTCAAGAAAAGAAGGATGAGACTTGTTTCGAAGAACAAGTGATGACAATTCAAGATTCACTCCAATAAACATGAATCTGAAGCTCCCAGGGTCAGAGACACCATGACGAAAGAAAGAGATTCAGAGAGTTGTAGATCCACCTTGAAGGATGAAGATCACCATGGGTACAAGAGATAACTCAAGATGAAGAAAAGAATGCTATGGAAGAAGCTATGATCAAAGAATAACAGTTGATCATGTGGAATGATGTATATGATATGATGAAACAAATGTACAAAGCAAGGTTCATGATTCTCCCTAGAAAGAATAGACTATGACATGACATACTCTATTGACCAGTATATGTCAAGCATAGAACCACCTGTACAGAATGAAGAGGGAAGATGATACTCCACTTCAGGGGGAGTGACTACAGAAAATTATATTTGAGTTCGAAATGGTATGACATGATGGATAGCTTTGTGATGGATCGAGACTTTACCAAGAGTAAAGTAGTTTCCAACCTTCAAGGTTGAATGCAAAAGACTAGGATATGTTGATGACCTGAGAAGACAAACTCATAGAAGATGTTGTGATACTAGAATGATGTTTGGGATATAGTACTCAAACCAGAAAGCAAGAATGTGGTATCTTCCAAATGGATTTGCAAGATAAGATATGTTGCTGATAGAAGTAAGGTAAGAGTTGCGGCTAGAGGTTTCTATCAGAAAGAGGGAATTAACTCTAAAGAGACACTTACTTCTGGAAGCAAGGTACATTTACTTCAAAATTATCCTGGTAGTTTCTTCCATGATGAAGTAAAGACAAGCCTTCCTTAATGGCATGATTGAGGAATAGTTTTACATTGAATAGTCACAAGCATTTGAAGTTGAAGATAGAAGGAATCAAGTATGAAAGTTGAAGAAGGCCCTCTATGGCCTGAAGCAAGCTCCCAGAGCTTGGTATGGAAGAATAGATAGTTTCCTGATGAGCATGGGATTTTCCAAGAGTAAAGTCGATCCTAACCTTTCCTACAAGGTTGTAGAAGATGTACCTGTCATTCTATTACTATATGTGGATGACCTATTCTTAACAGGGAATGAGAAATAGATCATGGAAAGTAGGAAGAAACTAGCAGAAGAATTTGAGATGAAAGACCTTGGGTTAATGCATTATTTCCTAGGTATGGAAGTATGGAAAAGTTCAGAAGGAATCTTTCTCAGCCGGGGAAAGTATGTGGTAGAGATATTGAAGAGACTCAATATGCTGAAATGCAAATTCATGGCCACACCCATGTACTCCAACCTGAAGCTGTTAGCCGATGACTCATTAGAGTTAGTGGATGTGACTCACTACAAATAGATCATTGGGTCATTGATGTACTTAACAAATACCAGACCAGACATTTGTTTTGATGTAAACACCTTAAGTCAATATCTTGTTCAACCAAGATGGGTTCACCTAGTAGCTGCAAAACATGTGATGAGGACTATAGACTTTGGTCAATACCATGATGTTAGCCATGAGTATAGATTATATGGCTACATAGATGCAGATTGGGCTGGAAGTATCTCAGACAGAAAAATAAAATTAAGTATATGCTTTAAGGTCTGCTATGAGTTCTTGGTTTAGCAGGAAACAGTCCAGTGTTTCTCTTAGCTCGGTTGAAGCAGAATACATAGCAGATTGCTCTACTATGTTGTGAAGCCATATGGCTTCAGAAGCCGATATCAGGTCTCTTTGACCTGAATATGGATGCAACAATAATTCTATGTGATAACCACAGTTGTGATGACAAAGAACCCTGTGTTCCACGTAACACGTAGAAATCTGGTACTTCTACATACAAGATAAGATGAAGATAATGATACTGTAGATGTAGATGATGGTGATTTAGTATTTCTATACTGAATATAGAGATGATGATGTTTCAGTATTCCCATACTGAAGATATAGATGATATTTCAGTATTTACATACTGTAGATATAGATGATGGTGATTCCGTATTTCTATACTAAATATAGAGATGATGATGATTTCAGTACTTCTATACTGAAGATATAGATGATGATGCTTTTAGTATTCACATACTAGAGATACAGATGGTGATAGATTTGTATTCATATATTGATTACGTAGATGATGATGGTTTGGATGATGATGTACCAATGAAGCCTCTGCCTCGAGTAGAGTTTGAACACTTTCAAGACAAGCTTGGTGTTGTTCAAAAAGACCTTCCTTGAAAGGGGGAGTAGTGATGTTGCAGAGGGATTGTATCATCCCAGGACATCTGTCCATAATAGATCCAGTGACCTCGGTCATCGAGAATGTGATGGGATTGTATCATCCTTGGGCACCTTCCATAAAGTGATCCGGAGACCTCGGTCTTCGAGAATGAAGAGGGATTGTATCGTCCCGGGACATCTGTCCATAATAGATCCAGTGACCTCGGTCATCGAGAACATGATGGGATTGTATCATCCTTGGGCACGTTCCCTAAAGTGATCTGGAGACCTTGGTCTTCAAGAATGAAGATGGATTGTATCATCTTGGGACATCTGTCCATAATAGATTCGGTGGCTTTGGTCCTCGAGAATGTGGTAGGACTGCATCATCCTTGGACATAGTCCTAAAGTGATAGGGAGTGATTATCCCGTAATTGTATCCGGTGACTTCGGTTGTCAAGAATGTGGTAGGATTGCATCATCCTTGGACATAGTCCTAAAGTGATAGGGAGTGATTATCCCGTAATTGTATCCGGTGACTTCGGTTGTCGAGAATGTGGTAGGATTGCATCATCCTTGGACTCAAGCCCTAAAGTGATAGGGAGTGATTATCCCGTAATTGTATCCGGTGACTTCGGTTGTCGAGAATGTGGTAGGATTGCATCATCCTTAGACTCAAGTCCTAAAGTGATAAAGAGTGATTATCCCGTAATTGTATCCGGTGACTTCGGTCATCGAGAATGTGGTAGGATTGCATCATCCTTGGACTCAAGTCCTAAAGTGATAGGGAGTTATTATCCCGTAATTGTATCCAGTGACTTCGGTCATCGAGAATGTGGTAGGATTGCATCGTCCTTGGACTTAGTCCTAAAGTGATAGGGACTGATTCTCCCGTAATTAATCCGGTAACTTCGGTTGTTGAGAATGTGGTGGGATTGTATCATCCCTGGACTTTAAGTCCAAAAGTGATCCAAAGACTTTTTGTCTTTTAGTTGTGGATTGCAGGTTGTTGCTGATGATGATGATGCCGTACTGATTGAAAGATCAGAGTATGATGATGATGACGTACTGATCGAAAGATCAGAGTATGATGATGATGACATGCTGATCTAAAAGATCAGAGTATGATGATGATGCACTATGATTATGATGTTTCTGATCGAAAGATCAAAGTATGATGATGATGTTTCTGATTGAAAGATCAGAGTATGATGATGATGCTTCTGATTGAAAGATCAGAGTATGTTGATGATGTTTCGGATCGAAAGATCAGAGTATGATGATGATGTTTCTGATCGAAAGATCAGAGTATGATGATGATGTTTCTGATCGAAAGATCATAATGTGATGATGATTATGTTTGACAGATCAAAATATGATGATGATGATGTTGCTGCTGATCGAAAGGTCAAGGTGCTGAAGATGTTGTTGTTGATCGAAAAGTCAAAATGATGAAGATGTTGCTAATCAAAAGGACAAAATGCTGAAGATGTTGTTGCTGATCAAAAAATCAAAGTGCTGAAGATGTTGCTGATCGAAAGTTTAAAATGCTGAAGATGTCGTTGCTGATCGAACAGTCAAAGTGCTAAAGATGTTGCTGATCGAAAGGTCCAAGTGCTGAAGATGTCATTGCTAATTGAAAGATCAAAATGCTGAAGATATTGTTGCTGATCGAAAGGTCTAAGTGCTGAATATGTCGCTGCAAATTGAAAGATCAAAATGTTGAAGATGTTGTTGATAATGAAGACTGAAGATTGAAGATGAAGACTACATGATGTTGAAAAGATTCCAATGATTTATAGATGTGTTACCCTGCTGATGTTGATGATGTCCGCTATCTCTACTCTTGTTGTTGTTGATGTAGAATACCCTTCTCGTTAAGGGGGAGTGTTGAAATATTGTAACTTCAAAGAATATTCTTTATGTATCTTTTGTGGTCCCTGATGGTCCAACCGGGAGAACCACTTGTATTACATTGTACCCCGATGCTCCTAATCGGAAGAACTAATAAGAGTCATGAGGTAGTCCCCTCTAATTGTAAGGGTGGGTCATCAGCACCCTAGTGTGGTTACTTGAGCCTACATGTGTAACTCGAGCCTACATGAGTTAACTTAAGCCGACATGTTAATTGAGTAAACTTTCAGTAAACGGATGAATATAAATAGAGGTGTAGTGCTCCTCATTTGAGACACACACACTCACTTGGAATAGCGCACTTGTGGAGGAGAGGAGTTGCTGGAGAAGGAGGAGAATCAGGTTTTTGATCTCCTTGTTGGTTTTACCTTTTTCCCTTTTGGGGCATCTATATTGAGGAAGCTTTTGCTAGGTTTTTCCCTTTAGGGTTTTCCTAGGATAAATCTGTGTTGTTCTTGTGATACTGTTTCTTTCAGTGATCCTGCTTTATATGCTTCTATTATGAAAAATGAAATGATATACTGATGTCTTAGTAAAGCATATGAAAACTTAACATGAATGAGCCCATTATTTCTTAGCGAAAGTGTTGTCAAATTAGTTATTTATCATTTAATGTTAGGAAACTATATATGTGAAGAGATAGCTCCTTGGCCTAGATTTCTCAAATTCCAGCGTCATTTCCTATCAGATACAAGAAAGAGATAATGTAAGAGATAAATATCAAACCATCAATCTTAAAATAAGCTGCATGAAGGTAATGTAGCTCAAATCATCAATGTTACAACAAAAACATATAATGTAGAATCTATTTTTACCTAAAACATAACCCCAAATTCATATATGGAGTTGGGGTTAGGTTTGAGTTCTGCTTTTAGATTTTTATAGGGCCTACTTTTGGGTTCCCACTTTGTATTGTTAGCATTTATCTTTTTATAGGAGCTACTTTTGGGATCCCACTTTGTATTGTTAGTTTTTAGCTTTTTATAGGAGCTACTTTTGGGATCCCAATTTGTATTGTTATCATGGTATTGCACAGTCCTGTTGACCTACTTTGGGATCATTTGTTGGACATTAATAAAATAATCTTATCTTATCATAATTCTTTTGTTACCTTCATCATATGCTTAATGTGTTACTTTCATTATATGCTTAATGTACATATTGTGTGCCAGTCAGCTGTTAGATTACCACAAGGTTAGTTAAGCACACAAAGTCTACACCACCAGTTTTAGATTGGGTACCATCATCAAAATGGGGGAAAGTGCCCAAACCTTTCCCAAGGATTTATTTGTAAGAAAAAAAAACACCAATGTTCCACCAAGTTTCTGGGATGTGCAAATTTGGGAGCAAGGGAACACATGCAAGGGGACATGTGGAATCACCTCACAAAATCTATGGAACATTGAAGTCTCCAACATAGGAGGCCATCCCAAATACTGAAAAGATTTAAAATATGATAATTGAAATGTTAACCATTAAAACTATTACATAACAACAATTTAATCTTATCCAATTGGAAAAAGCACACCCAACTGCTAATATCTAGCACACAATAGCAAGAGAACAAGTGTAGAAATACCCTGTTCTGAGCATTTTCTTCTAGCAGTGCTAGACCCTGTTCTGAGTATTTTCTCCCAGTTGCAATGTCACAACCAACAGCCACGTAATAGTAAATGTTTGAGGTATTTATTGTCCAGCAATAGAAAATAATTAAGTATTTACTATTCACTGCACCCACAATATCCAACAAGGGACTATGGAAAATACTTGAGGTATTAAGTTTTAACTTTTAACTATGGCCACAACAATAAATATCCAGCAGCAAGGTTTCTATGATTCCAACAATCCACAGCATCCATCAGCAAGAATTATGTTTCACAGCATCTGGGAGTCACAAGCTGAAGGTCTCAACTCTCCCTCACATGGTCTCCCTCACACTGCCATGCCCACATAGCCTCACTACTCACACAAGTTAAAAGAAAGTGCACAACACTCACTCAACCACAATCTCTTTCATTGCACCACAGTAGCACAAGACACCTGAGATAGAAGAAACTTAGAAATATCACGGTGACAGCACAAGTGAATGATGGGTAGTAGTAGAGAACTCATAGGAGGCTAAAAGAATTAAACATTACGTTAAAATGTATAATTTATACATTGTCAAAATTAGTCAATACAGATGCAGGAGAAAGGATTTTTAGGTAGGAATATTTATGTTTTTGGAAGCATTTCCCTGAAAATGGAAGGTGAGGTACATCCCCCTTATTTATCCCCATACCATGAGCATGGGAATAACGTCCCCTACCCTTGGGGACAGATCCCCATGTAACACTGAGAAGCACTAATCTAAAAACACCTTATACTACAGAATTTATTAGGACAGTCAGTGAAATGTTTGCAGTATATATCCAAGACATGACAATACATATCTACCTTGTAATATATCCATTCAGAACTTCACTTGCATGACAAAAACTTTTAAAAATGGGATTTGTTCAACACCTGGTCCTAGAACACAAACAATAGCACCTGAACCTTTTTGAATTGCTTTTATTGTTGCTCCCTGCCTTCTAATTAAACTGCCAACCTGTGTGCCAGCCACAAGCAACCGAGTTGAAGCCATTCCACTACCACCCTGCTAAGCTCGACCCAATTCCCCTATGCCATCTGGACCTCCTTCTATAATTCGCTTATGAACCTTGAGTATCCCATCCATAGCTGGAGAAATTGATGCTTTTGGTTCTTCTTTTGCCGAAACCATAACCTATGACAAGAGATAATAATGAAGTTATTTAAAGGCGAAATCATAATAAAATATTTTGAATCATAGAATTAGAAAAACAAAAAACCCAAGAACGTACAAAATTTTGAAGCCAACAATCTATGTAAAGATACAATTCCTCATTTTTGACATACAAAAACAAGACATCTGTGCAAGAATGTACAATAATCAGATTGTTATCATATGCCAGCCACAATAGGAGAAATGATTGGAAACTTCTTTTTTGAAAAAACACAGAGTACTTGTTGGGGCGCGCACCCTAACGGTCCTTAAGGAAAATATCTCCACAGGCCAAAGGAGTTTGTAAGCGGAGGTTGACTCAAAATAGTCTTAGGGGTGTCGGGGGCTGAGTCAAAGTCCTCTATTGTAATAAACCCACGGTTTAAGACCAGGGTTTAGGGTTTTGGGTGCCCATGGTTTGAAGCCATGGTTTTGTAATAGCACAATGTATAAATAGGCATTTTTGTAAAGAAGAAAAGTTAGGATTTTGATGTAAAGAAGATTAAGGCGAAGCTAAGGCTGTTTTGTAAGGAAAGGTTAAGTCCCAACTATGTGCATGGACGACCTCTTCAGTTGTGTGCGCAGAGGGTTTTTCTAATAGGTTAAAGGAAATCTGCAGCTGTGTGCGTAGAGGCCTGCTACTGTGTGCGCGGCTTAAGGGACTTGAAGAGATCTGCAACTGAGTGCACAGATCAGAACTGTGATTTTGAAGAAATTTGAATAAAACACAATTCTGTGGACGTAGCCCCTACACTGGGGGTGAACCACATTATCTCTGGTGTTGTGGTTCTTGTACTGTTCTATTTTGTTTGTCTTTTATGCATTAATAACTATATAAATCTGATAAGTAAGATCACTGTTAATAAGTAGCTTCACTGTGAATTCCTTGTAGTGGGTTAAGCAAGTCACTGTATGTTTATTTATCTGCGAAGTTAATTAGGTATAAATATCGGAGCTCTGTGTTATTTATTATAAGTTCTTAAAGGACAAGGTACAGTAATCTCCATCTCTGCTTGTAGAAACCTGATTTTGCGGCACCCCATAGCTGTTTTGGGTGAGACTGCAACCTGTTCGCAGGTTGTTGCCGAAAGGGCCAACACTATGGGTCTTTTGTTGGTGTGACGCGAAAGGATTAAACCCGGGTCTACCCTATTTCCCAACAAAGTCGTTCCGTTGCCAGTTGAACTCGGTATCTTCTCAAGAGGGGTTTACGTCATACCTCGAGGGCTATGTTCTGGAGGCCCTCTGTGAAGGAAATCGGTGATTGGCTTGATGAGACTTATCTGAACTTTGCTGAGAAAGAGAATACAAATCCGCGTCGTAGCGCACGTGACTTTTTACAGAGGTATGTTTTTTGTGATGCTTATGGAATTTTCTTTGGTAGTATCCACATAGAGTTGCACCAGTGGTTGTCCAGGTTAGCTGAGAAAAGAACAAACTTCCGTGAGGGGTGGTTCTCTGTGTGGACCCTCGCAAGAGTTAATATATTAAAAAGTGTGAACAACGAGATCTCCCGCGCGGTTGATTTCTGGACCACACGGACCCTTGAGGCCTTTGTGACGGAGTTCGCCATCGATACCAGCACTTCCTTTAGTGATGCCGAGTGACAATTCTTCCAAGGACCAAGGGGTAAGCTTTTTAATTTATTTAGTTTGAGAATTAAAATGCTATTGGATGAAAAGGGAATATTGCTATTTGAATCAGACTGTTAGATTTTGTGTTACTAACATATGTTTGCAAGTGACAACACCCTCGCTGCGCAAAGTAGTTTGCCGCGAAGTGGAAAAGGGTATAAGCGAGACTTTGAGTCATATTCCTTAGGCCAGGATACCGTGTCTTCCCCTATAAATTCTAAAGAATCAGACCCGGAAGCCAACCCTTCCCTTGCAAACCCTCCGGTCACCCCGCCGCGCAGCTCCGTTACCCCTAAAACTCCATCGTAGTCTACCAATCACCCTAGCCCGAGTATTCCCATCGCAGGCCAGTCTACCCCAGTAACCCCCCCCCGTCGACTTCTTGTCCCCATCCCAACCCTCCCAGATCTGCCATGGCCCACCTAGCCGATGATATTAAGCTCCCCGTTTTCAAGGGATCTGCGTCAGAGGACCTAGAACGATTTTTGTTCTTATGTGAAGCAGTGTGGAATGCTAGAAACATTACGGATCCAGCTGACAGAAGCGCGTATCTAGTCACTTATTTTTGGGACTGGGCCTTGACCTGGTTCATGAAATTCTCTAATACCAAGAGCCCTACTTTATATGAGATCAAGGCAGCTATAATCAAAGAATTTAAGAAGCCCAAATCAGAATCGCAGTCTATCACCGAACTGAAAGAGATTCAACAAGGGCGTGGAGAATCAGTGTGGGACTTTGACTAGAGATTCAAAGTTCTACTGGACCAAGTCAGCTTCACTATTAGTCCTGCGCAGCACAAGGAATGGTTTATTGCAGCCTTATTACCACATATCAGAACCCCACTCATGCAACAGAAGGTTGCTGACCAGCAAGAGGCTTTGGAAATCGCAATGAAACTTGAGACCGCCCCTGTAGATGATCACTCTGGTATTGCACAAATCCAGGCGCAGTTGGCTGCGATGGCCCTGGAGCTTCGGGATATGAAGAAATCAAAACCCGGTCGTGTAGAGGTTTGGTGCACGCACTGCCGAGTCGAAGGCCACGACAAGGAATGGTGCCCTCTGGTAAGTCAGTACCTGAATACTGGTGCGCCAAACCCATTTCCACCGCAAGTACCATATTGTGAGCTCTGCAGAACAATAGGTCAGCATCGAACTGAGAACTGCTACCTCCTGCAAAGGTATGGACAAGGACCTAAGAACCCCCACTATAACTTCTGTAAGTCTGTAGGACATAATGAAGATGAGTGTCGCACCTATGATGCTTACCGGGTACACAATGAAGGACCAAGAAATGATAGCTATGGTTACCGGGGTGGTACCTCTGGCAGAGGCACTTCTGGCGGCCGCAGTGGTATGGTCGGAAGAGGCAGAGGCCAGTTGGTGTGTTACAACTATAACCAAGCCAGGCACCTAGCTCGGGACTGTCGTAACGCCACTACGACATGTCGGTATTGCCGCGCAGTAGATCATGTGATCGAGCAGTGCCCACAACTGATAGCCAAGATTCAGGAACGACATAGTACCCCTACTCCGAACATCCAGATGATTTCCATCGAACCCAGACCTGCAGCAGCCATCAATGTTGTTACACGGAGTGGAGCTACGATGAACAAGCCAAATATGGAAAAATGGCCTACCGAAGCTCAGGTTTGTAAGGATCCTGAGAAAATCCCAGCATTTGATATCACAAGAGAAAAAGAGACATTTATGGAAGTCAAGAAAGACTTTACCGGCCCTAGCACATATGTCACACCGGCGCAACATCATCACTTACCATCGCAGCCCCAAGAGGCTTCACTGGATAAAGAAAGTACACTCTCCTCCTTTTTGCAAAGTTGCCTCAAGATTTTACGCAACCAGGATGCTTTGAATTAGCTGCAGAAAGTCATTGCCTCCTACGAACCTCCACAAAGCTGTGGTTGGGACAAACCCCTTCAGAAAATCAGCAGAACTGGCAGGGAGATGTGATTGAATGCTCAGATAGGAGCATATGATATGACTGATGTTATTTTGGATTTAGGATCCGATGTAAATGTGTTAACCAAACAAACTTGGAAACAAATGGGAAAACCTGCCCTTGCCTGGTCCCCTATCCAGTTGAGGTTAGCTAACCAGCAAAGGATTGTGCCCCTAGGAAGATTCCTGAGTGTCCAAATAGATATTGATGGAGTCCGTACTCTCACGGACTTTGAAGTGATTGAGATCATCGATGACAACAATCCCTATCCTGCCTTGTTAGGAATAGAATGGGCGATGGAAAATGCTGCAGTCATTAACCTAAAGAAGAGACAGATGACCTTTGAAGGGAAAGACTTGAGAGTCATCCTACCCTTGGACCCCTCATAAGGAGAAAGGTATACAGAACCACTACGGGTCGAAGATCAGAATGATTCGGAGACCATCTACAATATTACCGCGCAGGAAGAAGCTTATGAGGGCCCTCCTGCTGTGGGTTGGGAGTCTGGTAGCTCCTGTTTGACCGACTCTGAGGATGACTTAGAAAGTTGGCAGAACCGATTATATGAGCTCCATGGGCACAGAAGTACCAGACCTACTAAATCCCTCAGATTGTTTAGTTCACACCCAAGCGCTTTACCTACTTTTGATGGTTTGACAAACCCTGACCTATTTATCATACAATTCTCAGGCCAGATACCCGAGTCACAGAAAATGACCTCTCTGGAGTCAGCACTCAGAGTCACAGCAGCCAGATGGTGGAAGAGCCATAAGTCGCAGATTCCCAGCTGGGAAGACTGTCAGATGCTCCTTCGCCTGAGATTTAAGGACCAGCCTGAGGAGGTGCGAAGAAAGTTTGATGGAAAATCTAGTCCCCAAGAACATTTGGCAAAGTGCTATGAGGTGTGGAAGTATGTACCTCAGAACGAATGGGCACATAGATTCATCCATACACTGGAACCAATAGCTAAGAACTGGTACAAGGAAGCTGAGCTCCGCCTAGATACTGTAAGTTGGGACTGTCTTGCCCATAGTTTTATACATACTTTTTCTCCTAATGATGTCTACCCAACTCTAGATGCATCTATCAGAATAATCCATACCAAGGTCTTTGATGACTGAGAACTAGTGGAACATCGACCTGATTGGACAGCGCAGGAATCCCATGCAGTAGAATGTTATAAATTCGCCATTGAGGAGGATGAGGACCTGCACAATATTGCTATCCCTGAGTCAGAAGGATGCTGCGATGTGCATGGACCAGCAGTCGAAGCCCCAGAAGTGACTCAGCCCCTAAAGACGTGCACAATTAACATTGGATCCGAAGAACAGCCTAAGTTGGCTACCATTGGCGACTATTGGGATGATGAGATGGTCAGCAAGGTAACCCAACTTCTCCACGAGTACCAAGATCTCTTTCCGATGAAGTTCTCTGAAATGAAAGGTATCCTGGGTGATATCGGCGTCATGAAGATCCCTTTGAAACCTGATGCGAAGCCTATGAAGCAATGCCCTTATAGATTGAATCCGAAGTATAAAGATAAGGTTAAGGTGGAGCTGGAGAAGATGCTTGCTGTTGGAATAATCGAGCCAGTTGAGGAATGTGAGTGCGTCAGCCCTATGGTGGTACAGGAAAAGAAGACTAAGGGAGAAATCCGAATCTACGTCGATCTACGGAAACTAAATGATTCATGTCTGCATGATCCCTTTCCCACCCCCTTTACAGGTGAAGTGCTCGACAATGTTGGAGGTCAAGAGGTATACTCTTTTACTGATGGGTTTTCTGGCTACCATCAGATTCGAATTGCTCCTGAAGACCGACATAAGAAAACCTTTGCTACCGAAATGGGATCCTTTCAGTATACTATTATGCCCTTTGGGCTGAAGAATGCACCTGCTATATTTTCTAGGGTTGTCATCTCTGCGTTTAATGAATATATACATAAATTCTTAGAAGTTTATTTTGATGATTGGACTATTTTCGGGCTAGTAAAAGACCATCTCACTAGTTTGAGACTTATGTTGAACAAGTGTAGACAGCACCAGATTGCCTTGAATCTAAAAAAGTGTATATTTTGTGCCCCTTTTGGAATTCTGCTTGGTCACGTTGTCTGTAAGTAGGGATTGATTGTCGCTATTATTGTAAACCTGCCACCTCCGAAGTTCGTCAAACAGCTTCGCACGACACTTGGTCACACTGGTTACTACAGGAAATTCATCCAAGGATATGCTCAGATTGCCGCTCCGATGGAAAGACAGTTGAAGAAAGATATTAAGTTTGAATGGACACCGGAGTGCCAAGCAAGCTTAGATATCTTGAAGGAAAAAATGGTCATTGCCCCTATTCTAGTATTTCCTGACTGGAACAAAGAGTTTCATGTGCATGTCGATGCATCCTCCATTTCTCTGGGGGTGGTATTGGCTCAACTAGGCGCAGGTCAGATCGACCACCCTATTTCTTTTGCCAGTAGAAAATTATCCACTGCAGAGAAAAATTATACTACAACAGAGCGGGAAGGCCTCGCTATGGTGTATGCACTCCAGAAGTTTCAACATTATCTATTAGGATCTCACTTTAAGATGTTTACTGACCATTCTCCTTTGAAATATTTGGTTAACAAGCCTGTGCTAGGAGGAAGAATATGCATGTGGCTGATTCTGTTCCAAGAATATGACTTCGAAATCATAGTTAAGCCTAAGAGACTGAACCTAGGACCTGACCACTTGTCGAGGCTCGAGTCGGGTGAAGAACCCACAAGTTTGGATGAGGGCCTCCCTGACACATAGTTGTTTTCCATCCAGATAGTCGATGACTACTTCCAGGATATTGCTCAGTATTTGTCTACAGGGTTTCCACCTGCTGAAATGACAACACAACAGAAAAAGCAGCTGGTAGTGCGAGCAGCGGACTTCACCCTAATAGCAGGCCAACTGTACAAGATGGGACCAGACGAAATACTGCGCAGGTGTGTCTTGGAGCATGAAAGGCCACTAATTCTGGCCAAGGAACATTATGGCGTAGCAGGAGGTCATTATGCAGGGAAAGCTACCACACAGAAGATTTTGACAGCCAGCTTATGGTGGCCCACAGTTCACAAGGATGCAAGAGACTATTGTCACAGCTGCGACATTTGTCAAAGGATAGGAAAACCATCCAGGCGGGATGAAATGCCCCTAGTTCCGCAAGTAACCTTACAATATTTTGACAAATGGGCTATTGACTTTGTCGGCCCTATCAACACCCCTGCGAAGAAGTCCGGCGCGAGATATATTATTACAGCAACTGACTACCTTACCCATTGGGCTGAAGCCCAACCAGTCAAGAACTGTAGCATTGCTACAGCTGCGCAATTCATCTTCGATCACATCTTGTCCAGGTTTGGGTGTCCTTGCGTCCTTATGAGCGATCAAGGATCACATTTCTTAAATAAAACTATTGAAGTACTAACTGAAGAATTTCAAGTGTATCATCAGAAAAGTACAGCCTATCATCCACAAGCAAATGGGACTGTTGAAGATTTTAATAAGATCCTTGAGCATGATTTGACAAAGGTTTGTAATGCTAACAGAACTGATTGGGACCTTCGAATTCCAGCAGTGCTATGGGCTTACAGAACTACTTGCAAAAAAGTTGACAGGCCATACACCTTTTTCGACTGGTTTATGGGAAAGAAGCTGTCATGCCCATGGAGTACATTATTCCCAGCCTCAGAACATCTGCTTTCACCAAGATGGATGACCCAGCCGTAATAATAGAGAGACTGAAACAGGTAATAGAACTCGAAGAAGATAGATTTATTACAGGTTTCCAGCAACAGGTGCAGAAAGCTCGAGAAAAAGTGTGGCATGATAGACACATCAAGAAGAAACAATTCCAACAGGGTGATCTTGTGCTCCTCTATGAAAACAAATTCATGAAGTTCCCAGGAAAGTTCAAGACACATTGGAAGGGACCATATATAGTACAGAAAGTTATTGATGGGGGCGCAGTCCAGCTAGCTAAGTTAAATGGAGAACTTTTTCCTTCTCTGATAAATGGGAGTCATCTAAAAAAGTACAGGGACATGCCAAGTACTCAAAATCAGAGGTAACACCAAGAAAGAAAAGTCCACATAGCCAGAACAACTGAAATAGGGTACTGGACCATCTGAGAAGCTACTCGTCACACTATGGCATGTCGCAGTATGAAGGATGAAGTATGGGAAACCGAAGGTTGGTCATGAGACGCGGGTTCCTACTGTGTCGAAGTGGAAAGGGGTTGTTATGTCGTAGGTTCGAACTGTGTCGCAACATAGAATGTGACAAATGGGACAAAATGAATTTGGCAGTAGCGGCATGTGAGCTACTCTCAATACCCGTAATTATGAGATTTTGGGAAAATCTGAGGCTGGGTGTGAGGAGATTTCGGGCATTCAAGCATATTTGATGTGATTAATACACTATGATGACAGATTCTGTAGCGAAATTCTATAAGTAAGCAACATTGGCCCGTGAAGTCTTCCATAAAGCACTTCTTAGAGTTTGCTCGACTGAAGCCATGTCAAACAATTGTGAAGTCCAGGAACTAGTGCGAGAGCTCAGAGAGAGAGGTCTATATAACCTTCTGAGTAATCCGCCAATACAGTCGTATTTTACTTAGGTACAAAGGCAGGAAGAATTTTGCTCTAAATCAGGCAAAGGCAGGCACAAATTTTCTCTAACGTAGGGCGACAAAGGCCATAAGACCTCGCCAACAAATTCTGGGGAAACTGCCATGAAATATTCTGGCATAGGAGAACCGTGGCAGCTGTGTGTCTTATGCAGCATGACACGCAATTCCAGGGGACCCCAAGTTGTGGATGGTTAAGCGTCACCAACCCGAGCAAAGGATGGGGTTTCATATGGATTCGCAGGACATTGCCCAGCATTAATAGCAAGAAGGAAAGAAGCAGGCAGTCGACAATAGCAAAACAGACTCCAGCAATCAACGCACATTGTCTTTTCCAAACAAATTTTACCATGAGACGAATAGACGAGTGTCCCGGGACGGGCCACTGGTGAGTCTTAGGGCCCTTTTGGGGCGCGCACCCTAACTGTCCTTAAGGAAAATATCTTCGCAAGCCAAAGGAGTTTGTAAGCAGAGGTCGACTCAAAATAGTCTTAGGGGTGTCGGGGGTTGATTCAAAGTCCTCTATTGTAATAAACCCGCGGTTTAAGACTAGGGTTTAGGGTTTTGGGTGCCCATGGTTTGAAGCCATGGTTTTGTAATAGCACAATGTATAAATAGGCATTTTTGTAAAGAAGAAAAGTTAGGCTTTTGATGTAAAGAAGATTAAGGAGAATCTAAGGTTGTTTTGTAAGGAAAGGTTAAGTCCTAGATGTGTGCGTGGATGACCTCTACAGCTGTGTGCACAGAGGGTTTTTGTAAGAGGTTAAAGGAAATCTGCAGCTGTGTGCGTAGAGGCCTGCTGCTGTGTGCGCGGCTTAAGGGACTTGAAGAGAACTACAGCTGAGTGCGCAGATCATAACTGTGATTTTGAAGAAAGTTGAATAAAACACAATTCTGTGGACGTAGCCCCTACACTGGGGGTGAACCACGTTATATCTGGTGTTGTGGTTCTTGTGCTGTTCTATTTTGTTTGTCTTTTATGCATTAATAACTATGTAAATCTGATAAGTAAGATCACTGTTAATAAGTAGCTTCGCTGTGAATTCCCTGTAGTGGGTTAAGCAAGTCATTGTATGTTTATTTATCTGTGAAGTTAATTAGGTATAAATATCGGAGCTCTGTGTTATTGATTATAAGTTGTTAAAGGACAAGGTACAGTAATCTCCCTCTTTGCTTGCAGAAACCTGATTCTGCAGCACCCCATAGTTGTTTCGGGTGAGACTGCAACATGTTCGCAGGTTGTTGCCGAAAGGGCCAACACTGTGGGTCTTTTGTTGGTGCGACACGAAAGGATTAATCCCGGGTCTGCCCTATTGCCCAACAGTACTGTAGGAAACACCTCCAAGGTTTAGCAATAGAAGATCTAAGGATTTTGAAAACATCTGATGCAATGGAAAACTCGAATTCCCTTGATTGGATCAAATAACACCTCTATAATCCTCTTTGTAGGATAATGGATAGGTTCGTCAAATATAAACTTTGATTTAGCATCAATTTGGCAGTTCCCATTACTTGGAAAGACTAGATGATCTGCATCCAGACCTGAATAGTTCTTACGTGGCAGTTTTGATAAAGTATTCCATTTATTTTAGCAAATAAAGAACACAATTTAACAAGAAGAGCAAACATCAAGGATTCAAATAAAGATTACAGTGCATTGAATTCCTTCTAGAATCTTAATGCCTCATCTGGTCTCTTCACATATCTTTTTCACAAATTCTCCCTTGTGACCAATAATTCCACCAACCTTCTGAATAGGAACAAGCAATCGAAATACATTATCCCTAGGCCATCCTCGCCATTTCTTATCTATTAATCCAACACCAATTTCATCTTCTCGGCCCCTTTTCTGAGGAAGGCTAGTATTTCTGGCCATTCCAATCATGTCTGATTTCTCTTGCATGGTTTCCATTGATGCCATTGCCATGTTTCTTAGCTGACCTAAATCAAACAATGTAAACAATCAATCCAGTAGATCTTGTTCTGTGTGAGATAGAATGGCCATACAATGCATGTATCCTTCTTGTTTCTTTTCTTTTTCCTGTTTCTTTCTTTCTTCCATTTTTCTGTACTAGTTGTGATGGCTAGGTTGGATAGGAAGGGATGGTGTATGGGAAAAGAAGGGAAAATAATTAACAATTGAAGAACATATCACTGCAGAATCGACGGGAAATATAAACAAAAACAAAAATACTGATTTGTGCTAAATAAGAAACTTCCAACCAGCCTATGTTAGGAACAAAGGATATAACTCAAAGGTGCAGAGCACAAAAGCAATTAGCTAAACATCTGACACAAGCAGGATATATAGTCACACAATGCAAAATAAATCATATTCTACAACTTCTTAAATAATTGACATTAAAGCTCATATTTACCACCAACAACAATGCATGTACATAAGCACTTCAAAGTCACTACTGGGCTCAAAGAAAATATGAAAACCTTGAAGTAGAAAAAATGCCTCTTGCAAAAGACTAAAAGTGCAAAACCAGTCTACATAATACTAGATTTCATTTGTTCTATACACCTGTGAAGATGAAGGCTTATGGGGGATGAGAAGGAGAAAGCAAGGTAAACAACCAATACACAAGCAATGGCAACCAACATAGAATATGTGCATCCAATGGGCAACCAAAAACATACAGAGTGTTGGGATTTTCTAGAGATTAGGGTTTCTTATGTTATAGAATTTATTGAGCCCCAACAACTGTTATGCTGAATTCCTTGGCTGTCTTTTCATCTTCTCATTTGTCGTTATTGGACCGTGTGGCAGTTGCACTGGTAAAATTAGCAACACTCCTTGCCCCCCATAAGGCATGCAGAGGGCAGCATGAGAATAGCCACCACACAATATTGTCATTTACGGGTCCTAAATTTTGGAGCTTAGTTTACACCTATCAAATCCTAGATCTGCATATACTAAAACTTCTTTAAATTAAGTTTAGAAGGGAAAAAAATGTACTCTGTGTTAACTGAAAATAGCAAATAGAAGGAAGCTAAATATATATTTGTGCAATATGGAAATTACAAACAGTAATACAAACTTTAACAACAATCACAACTACTCACTATTATTCAGAAAACAATCATCTTTTTAGTTC
>LPNX010996528.1:121571-161948 GCA_001517045.1 Pseudotsuga menziesii | reverse complement strand
TCTAACATGTATTGCTCTAAACCCATCGGTATAGTTGCTTCTTAGAAAAAATATTCTTTAATTGATTTTATTAAACTGGGGCTAATATTTACTGATAGGAATCAACCTTGGGAAGTCCATAGTTAGTTACTAGATGATTAAAAAATATCACAAGAGGGGAAAGAAGCTTTCGATTAGGACTTATGGGAGATGCATTTGCTGTGGGCCAAGTGCCCAACACAAGTCCAATACTTGCATCCCAAGTTTACATAGGTTGAATATTTCTGTGATTTGAAGGATTGGTCAAAGCCAGATGCCATTGGCTATAAATCCATATGCTTTAGCTCATCAAACTTTATTTAGTGTTAGCATATGCAAGAGTCTTCAACATTAACTTCCTCAAGGTTTCTATGGAAACAGGTCTGTGCTGGCATAGGATGAAACCATTGGAAAGGAAGTCTTAGAGAGATTTTCATTGTAGGAAGTGAAGCTCGTGGCTAAGACCATGCATATGAATGAATACAAACATTCTGTGATTGGTATTTGACCGATAAAAGCATCTTCCCTGATCTTGTTACGAGTTTATGATATCACAATAGTTGAGATTGGAAGTGATGGAATTTGATTTTGCGTGGGGAAGCCTCTCTACATGAGTCCATTGAGAAATGATATTTACTTCCTTGCCTTTGGATGGACAGTCTGACACTCTGAATGTGCGCTTATCAGTGCCCTTAAACTATAATTGACAAAACAAATGTTGAGTTAAGGACGTTGTAATTGAGACCAATTCTTCACTCCCGCCATCCCTAACTGTAATATTTGACTATCAGTGAAAATATCTTGCTGCAATAAGTAAGAGAATATTTTGTAAAATTTAGTTGTTTAGGTGTATCTTTTAATTTTTAACTTAAAAAACATAATATTTTGGGAGAACTTTCAAGGTGGGTTTATTTTGTTAATTCGTACGATTGTTTTCAAATTTGTTGAGTTTTGATTTCCAAATGTTTGAAATAATAACAAATAAGAGGCACATAGGAAATAATGAATAAATTTTTTAGATAGTTTCTTAGATGTAAGGAACTTGCTACCAATGGCCCATTAATGTTTTCCTGTAAAAAAAACTCTGCTGATATCTTGGTTAGAACTTGCATAACATGGTTTCTTACATGATTTTCAGCAGTTTAGGGTTTCTTAACACTAGAGGAGCAAAAACATGTTCCTCATGCGAAATCATCAAAGTGATTTTCTAGGTTAAAACTTAAATTTGAAAATACATGCCCATAGAATCTTCATTACTGTGTTTTCCATTTACAGAGTTGTACTCCAAGTAAAAATAATTGTTGCCCCCCTGTTTTCCATTTACAGAGCTTGGAAAATAATTGCTAATGAGTTGCATGGCTGTTGAATACTATAAATTACACCCAGAATAAAACCAACAGAGTGCCAAAGAATAATATCCAATGAGGAAAATATCATCAAGCTGTGGTCTAGCAACCAGGTTGAGTGCTCACAGCAAGGCCATGCACTCTAGGAATTAGTGTCCAGGCCAACAGTTCACCGTGAAGCATTCTTCTCTGCCTGAGTCCCCATATTTCAGTTTCATCAAGTTTGTATGAATTATGTTTCTAATTTAAGTTTTGCATGCATCAGTTAAGTAAGGTGCATGCACCCTAGCTCAATTTAGTAAAGTGTATGAAACTTAGTAGTTATGGCACAAATCATCTCCAGTTGAGGCACTGTTGTACATGTGTCCAGATCATTGTAACTATCTAGTGCACACCTCTCAATGCATGTTGAGGATGTAGGTGACTAAGAAGTATGGAGTTGATTTGGAACATTGAGCATCCAATATCAAGGTCAAAATCACTACACACCAAAAGGATATTTCAGGACCCCAAAACCCACATGACCAAAGTGTTTCAAATAAAACCATTTTCTATGATACTCTTATTTGTTTCATTGACAGCCAACTTCAATTAGCAATAGTAGCAATAGTTAGGACTGAATGCATGCCATCAATTTTCAAAATGAAATCGACCAAACACATGTCACCAATTGGCTCTATGTGTCCTAGCTAGAGGTGTCCCTAGAGAGAATCTCTATGCTGCATGAGTCCCCAAGTTAAAGATTGTCTTTTAAGTCCATCTTGCAAAAAGTGTGGAAAAAAAAGTTGTGATGAAGGCATGTTTGACGACACTAACCTTTGATAAGGTTCTATATTGGGAATCTTGGGATTTGGTGATATGACTTTCCTTAAAGATGCCTGACCATCCACTATACACACAGTGCATGACTTGAGCATCAAACTCCAGTAGTTGATTGAGTATGTACACATTGCACACTGATAGCTGTACTCTCTCTTTATGCTTTGTGTTATGTTCCAGATTTTCAATTGTGTTAAACTTAGGTGTGAACTGATTTTATTACCACTAACTGATTTTATTAGCATTTTACTTATCTTTTATCTTCTTACCATTAGTCCTACAATGCAAGACAACTTTGTTAGAACTTAAAGTTTCAATATTTTGCAAGCACCCTCTCAATTTGACAATTGGGGTCCTTTTGTAATATGGTATAGTCCGTTGGGCCCTTTGTTATGATGTAGGTGCATTATGTGGAAGGTAGGACAAATTAATCGATCATGTACATTGAGTCCATTGGGACTTTTGTTATTATGTAGGTACATTACAAGGAATGTATACATTACATGTATACACTAAGTTACTTTATAATTCCTTCCCTATGCCAAATAATGCTTATTTCTTATAAGTAGCATAGTCACATACAAATGGAACACAATCCATTACACGGCATGTTATATATAGCATTGTCTACAACTGTTATTTGCAAAGAAACACATGCATCATGATTCATGATTATGAAAAGTGTTGGAATACAAGTATGTGTCTATTACCTTTTCCATGAGTTCCAAGGTTATAGACCAGAGAAAGGGTAAGCAAAAATGAATCTCAAGGCACTACGGTGTTCCTAGAAATATAATGTTTGTACATTCGTCATCAAGAGGGATTCTATATGTTGTATTGAATATTTAATCTCTTTCTGTTATGAGATATGTTGCAAAAGAAGTTATACTAATTTGGTTGTGCCCAATTTTTAGCTCACTGTTCCTCTAGCAAATTTACTATCCTTGTCTATCTTGCTGAAGCAAATTCCTAGTAATTATGAAATTCAACATGGATCTAAGGAAAATGTTATTTGACATAGATATTGATTTTAATGGCTGCCTTTTGTCAAATTATTTCTTGCTTCTCTTGTTGTTGTATTTTAACGAGAACGGATAAGCCCATCTCCTTCTGTGTTCACTAGTAGTTGATAATTAATATGTCCAAAACATTGATGCAGTTATCAATGCTAGCCTATCATGAAATTTTTTCTCCAAGATGAAATACTCATTCAATGTTTTCAAATTGTATGTCTCAAATGAAATGGCATGTACCGGGATGCCTTTCTTTGGCCATTGAGTCGCTTGATATGAAAATTATTCCTTTATGAACAAATCCATATGCACAGCAATTAGCAGTAAATCTAACATGCGTATTTCTGGAATTCATTCATTATCCATTATCAAAACATATGTAAACACAAGCATTCCACACAAAGCTGATTATGGAATACTTATTTGTTTTCAAGTGAAGTCCACCAAACTGGTTGCTGACGAGCAATAATCTCACTTAGCCCAACCCACTACTCCCATGACATAATCAATATCCTCACTATTGAGAACTCCAGTCCCTCATCCATCCATTAGTCCATGATGGCACTTTCTTCTCCTTCACAACACAAGGACAATCATCCCTTTCTCTGCTCCACAGCCACTCAGGGATCCTCTTCCCTTCTAGTGTAGGAATAAAGAGTTAAAGATTGGTGATTTCCTACTATGAATGACCCATATGAGAAACACGTCACCAAAATAGTCCATAAGAAGCACTAATTTGGTTGCAGGTTTGTGGTGTTTTCTTAAGCTATCATGGACATTCTTTACCATCCCTTTTCCTCTTTGAATTCACACAGCAAGTCCCTGGCCCTTACAGGCTCTTGCAAGTCATAATTTTCTCGAAATAGTCTTGATATTTCAAGGCATAAACAACCATGACTCCACACAAGGTTTCTTCAAGAATGAGGATAATGTTCCCAATTCAAATGGAGTACATATTATCCATGGCGATGGTGAATAATGATTTTTCGACAAGAGTTTGCATAAGACATGTGTTCCCATCCCAAGAAGCATGGGGAAACATGTAAAAGATCACTGAGTCAATGATTGATGGGAAATGTTTGTGAAGAAGCATGGGCATGAAAGGTCATACCTTCAAAGAATAATTATCAAGTCATACCACCCACGAAGTCATTTAACTCAGGCCACATGACTTCTATCTTTTTTTCCAAGTTGCCATGCTCCCGCCCTCTAGCTCATAAGTGAGAATGAAATTGTTGAAATATTTCCAATCCCAAATCAACAATTAGCTCACAAATAGTCCCATTCAACAATCATCTCGTAAAGTGTGATCATGTCACAAGTGGGATTTCAACTTGGGTGGGGAGGAAAACTTCTCTACCACTTGAGCCAGACCCAATTGACACATGGCTTGAATTCTGTCACATAAACTACATCATTTAAATAATCCATGAGTTAACATTTTATAATTCAAGGGTTAAAACTTGGATTACACAGGATAACAAATTGTTGTGTTAAATGGTATTTCGGTTTCCATATTACTTATTGATATTGGCTTCCAAAGATAACCTATTATGAAAAATATTTTATCCAGTTAATTCCTCTCATCTAGTGTTGAATAGTTAATCTGTCACCAAAATGTCTCTCTTATGAATAGAACTTGAATCTATTTTAAGTGGCTTCTAGATCTTGATTTACAGGCTTTGAAGGAGTCAGTAAGATAAACCACCATGCTAGTTACAATGATCATTTTTTTTGCACAAGGTCCTTGAGGCACTGTTGTGCATGTGTCAGGGGATAGGTTTATTAATTAATTTTTCAAATGAGGAAATAGTGGTGAATTAGACTTTGAAACTTTCAATGTAGTTCCTAATTTCAAGATTAGTAAATAGTGATGTGATCTGAGTTTCAGATCTGTGTGCTTGCTACTACTTTCTTCACCTTGATGTGTTTCAGTTCCTAGTAAAAACCAAATTGCAGTTTTTATAGAGATTTTAGTTTTATGTTTCCTTAAATAGGTAGGCTAGAAATTAGCTTAGGACCATTACCATGTGCTAAAAAAAAAAAAAATTTACTCCAAGAAGAAAAATTGGGATAGAGATGAAATCCTCCCTTTATTTTCCAGTAATCACTATATTCATCGAAGTGTATTTGCTGCTGTGAAGTCTCAGTTAGGGCTGTTCACTCTATTTTGAGGGATGCCCTAAATAGGGTTCAAAGGTTAAGTGTAGCAAGTTAGTCTCTCTTGATCTTATGGTCAAATTTAAATATAGAATGATGTATTGTTGGATGTTTGTCTATATAAAGGTTTCCTATTGTGGTATACTTCCTTTATGGTTTCATTTCGTGGCTTTCCTTTGATTATCCATAGCTGCATGTTGTTACTTGGCTGATTTTGTACTTGTGAGGAGCATCATTAGTAGGGCCTTCTTTTACTTTTCTGTATATTGAAGTAAATCCATATGGTTGGTTAGACTCTAGAGCATTTTTATAATATCCTAACCACACCTCTTTCGATATAAGTTCAAACTCCCTTGATTGTTGATCCTGACTTCATCATCCATTGGATACGCATTAATCTTGGCAATATACCATGCCTTAAATATAAGTATATCAAAAACATCTTTCCTCGAGTTTCACCCCTTGTGCCAAAGGAGAGCTAGCCTAAAGTGAGTAAAACAGTTGTTGTGGTGACAGTGGGAAACATTCCTATGTAGCCCTAGGGTTGCGCTTCATTAAGGGACTTGGATATCTTTGAGTGTAGGTTGTGGAGATAACACAATGCATTTAACATTTCTACAACATGGCACCATTAGAACTTAGCTTGCAAATCTTGACACCTGTCACATAACCTCATCATTTACAAAAAACACGTGATTTAACATATTGCATTTCAGGGATCAAAACCAGGGTATTGCAACAATAATGTTGTTGCAAAGGTAATATTTATTTATCACTAAGTGCTGGAAGGTGAAATGGTATTGATATATAATAGGCACCTCTAGGTGCAATTAAAATAATAAATCCACTAAGCATCACTAGGTAGAGTTTCA
This sequence comes from Pseudotsuga menziesii, assembly GCA_001517045.1. Taxonomy (NCBI): domain Eukaryota; kingdom Viridiplantae; phylum Streptophyta; class Pinopsida; order Pinales; family Pinaceae; genus Pseudotsuga; species Pseudotsuga menziesii. The sequence continues at coordinate 155,720 of LPNX010996528.1, read as the reverse complement.
GCAATGTTCAGTAGCTACTAGAAGACACACAGGCACAAAATTCCAACAATAGATAGCTTGGGTAATCATTACTCCCCTCCAAGCATGATATTAGCAAACATATAATGTTAACAGAAGAAAACACAACAAACAACAAATTCAATATATTAATCTTGAAAACAAAAGAGTCCACAGACCACATCATGGAAAGTTACAATCTCCCACTCAATTGGGTTCTCCCCGATTCTCAGTAAAAGAGTCCTCTCTTGATGAACTGAGGTGAGTAGTACTTGTTTTCTATTAAGCCAAAACTATATTGTCAGAAAAATTAAAGGAAGACAGATCTGCAAGATGAGAAATTTAGCACAAACAAACACAAAAAATAAAAAAGAGAAGATTATAAAAGTCCATATGAGTCAAACATACATTCAGTTATAATGGTTTGTTGAATTCCTATAGCCTGATAGATTCTTCTCCATGTTTGCAAATGTCTTCATATCTATACAGTTATGATTATTTTCTCAAGTTTTTGTAGGCTTCTAGTTGTCCTTTTAGATCCTTTCTCTAAGAACATCAACCTCTTTTTGGAAGTAATTCTGTTTTTATGTTTCCTTTAATAAGCCACATGAATATCATACCCTAACTTTGGTTTTCACTGAGTTGAAAGAGATCAAGCAGTTTACAAAACTTTTCAAGAGGGATTTGGATGAAGAGGTTCAACATCACATATATTTTGGTAGATTATGTCTGTTGAGGGGCATCCTAACTACTATTCCATGATCTGTGCTGAAGAAAAATATTCTTTTGCTAAGAAATTACATTGATGTTGGGGAATCTAGATTCTAAACGTATAGACACAAGTAAGGGTCGATCTACAAAGGACATGATAGTTTGGACTATATTATTTGATGTAATCACGCCTTTCCTTTGCAATTTATGTGAAATATCTATGGACTGTCAATTTAATTTCCATGCAATAATTGCACAGAAGATTTGTTTTCAACAATTAAAAGCATCTGTTCTAGCTGATATTCCTGCCATCATGGAAGAGGAATTTTACCATGCATCCAAGCTCCATAGTATTGTCGTAAAACATTACGATCATTTTCTATATTTCATGGTTCTTCATACTAAAATAATTGGGAATATAATCTCAACCAGTCAACCAAACAAGTACAAGTTGTGTTTGACTTGATGATAGATGTGCATTCCATTTTCTTGAGGACTTCTAAGCATAATTCAGTGTAAAGGTCCATGTTGTGTTGTTTTTCTTGATGTTAAAGCTGAATTTGAAGACAAAAACAACACAACATGGACCTTTCTAAATAATATTGCATCATAGTTGTTGTTGGTTGGTGGCCATTGCAAGCGGAGGTACGTACCCCTTGCAACTCTACGTATGTGTTTGGGGGACAAAAATTTATTAAGAATGAGCCTAATCCTATATAGATTTTGTTTGTTGTGCTGCAACTTGATTCTTGAAATGCTTCCTTGAGATCCTAGAGAACGCTACTGAAGTTCTAAAGTAGGGGTTGAGGATTAGGCTCATTCTTACAAAAAGTGTCAAACTAAGATGTTTTCAGTGCTAATGCAGTATTAATTCTGTGAATGAGACTAAGTGCAATTTTTGGTTGACTTTGATGAAATTATTAACCAAGAGGTCTAATTGCAACATATCTCTCATAAAAGTTTCCAACCCACTTTAATCAGAAAGAGGGTTAAAAAATTTAGTTAACTATACAAGTAAAAATGTTGAGAATTTGATGAGTGGTGATTTATGAAAACTCAAATCAAGCAATAAGAGAACCAACTGAATGAACCATCTCTAATACCTTGCCCCCTATTCACCATAGAACAGTGATAATGGTACAGGGAAATGATTTGACTACAGAGTAACAACCATGCGACCATTACTTACATCCCTCTACCATAACTACCCAACATTAATGGATAATCCTAGAATCTAATAAAATGGGTAATAAAAAATGACATTGCTTTCAACCGATCTAAGTACAGAAGTCATCACATAAATCAATTTGGCCAATAGATCTATGTAAATAAACTCAAAATTTCACAACCCAGATAAGCTAAATACGTTGCGTCTCTTCCTATTCTTACAGAAGAAGTAGAGATCGAAAACACGTAGAGAAAGACAAATAATTGAAGGGGATTTGTGAGTACTGACCGTCTCCATCCTTTTCAAACAAACTGAAAACCTCCTTGAACTTAGAGATTTGTTCATTTGTTAGCTTGTCCATCATTTTCATGTAATGGAAAAGTAGGGTGAACTCTGAATTAATAAGCATATATAATAGAAAGTATTTTTACTTATAGCACCATATATCCCATACTAGATAGACTTATAAAAAAAGAACATATAACAAATGCAGCAAATTATCTAGGCATGGTAAACATGAATCCAAAATAGAATTGAAGCTCTATACATTTATGACCTCTTCCTATGGGACTCCTTACTGCTGATATCTGCCCCCTAGGGTGACATTGTTTCTATCTTAATGAGAAAACTACTATTTATGAGTGAGCTACTCCATCCCATTTATGAAGCTTGGAACTGAATCAATCAAATCAACTGAAGTGGGTCCACTTGGTCAATCGTAATTTAAGCAGATAGAGCACTAGAGGAAACAAGATTGGATTTCCCTGAGTCAAAGACCGATCTTACTTTCTTTTGCTTCTCCTTGTTACTTCTCAAAACAGAACAAGGGACGACTTTGATCAATCTGTACCTTCATTTATCTAAGTCCAGGAGATGCAATGTATGATATATATAGGTGGTGGGTACAAAACCCCAAGGTGGGAAAAAATCGCATGGTTTTTTACTTGTAATGGGTGGTTTTTTACTTGTAATGGGAGGGGTCATTGGTCCTTTGAATAAATCGTGGGATTGAAAAGTGAATATTCTTGAAAAGAAAAATAGAAGGAAAAGAGAAGAAATATATGCTACTCTTATAATCAGTAGCATGTGCCTTGGAAAATAATTGCTAATGAGCTCCGTGGCTGTTAAATAATATAACTTACACCCATAATAAAACCAATAGAGTGCCAAAGAATAATATCCAATGAGGAAAATCTCATCAAGCTGTGGTCTAGCAACAAGGTTGAGTGCTCACAGCAACTAACCTGTAAAAATCCTAGAGATAGAAGAAGATTCAAGAAAATAACCTGTAAAAAGCCTGCAGATAGAAGAAACTTTATGAAATTGCTTTCCATGAATCCACTCAGCCACTGTAAAGACCGATTTGCAATAGAAATCAAGCTTAATGTTGAGTCTAAGTCCTGACTCTTGCACCATAGGTAAAAAACTTCCTCACTTGGCTAAATTTATCCATTTTTTGCTCAAATATGGACCAAATCCAGTGAAAAAACTTCCCCAATTGATTAAATCTCGACATTTTAATCAAATAATTGTCCACAAATCCAAATCCAGGACGAACTATGTCCAATTTACCCCAATTGAGGTCGAAGTAAGACCAGTTTACTGAAATATTCATAAATCCCGACGAAATACCAAATTTTTAATCGTATTATCCATAAATCCTAGGTGAAATACAAATTTTTCAAGCTATTATCCATAAATCTAGTGAACCATCTTCATTTCTCCTCCCAATCGAAAAAATTGGGTGAATTTGGGCAAATATCTCCTCCCAGTCTAAAACATTCGGCTGAATGTGGGCAAAAATAAATAATTTCATGGGCTAATATTCATTTTCCAGTTTTTCCCTAAATCGGGATGAATGCGATTTACCTTGGGGCAGCTATATACAAAATAAACAATGGGCGAATTTATTAAATAAAATAATAACATTTTGATATAAAAATCCACCCACTTTTTTTGGGTAACCCTTAAAATTTGCCATTGGGCTATAATTCACCCCTAAAATCATCCTTGAGATTCGTAAGCATCCTTTCTCTTTTTATGTATTTTCCTATGTAATGCTGATATGTTTATGTTCTACGGTTATGTTACTTCAATTTGTTTATATGATTACTCTGCTGGTATTTACTACTAACATACATTTGCATATGTTGGTTCAGTTATGTCTTACTTCCTATTTATCTATCTTGTATTTTGTTTATGGTTTGATTTATTAAAAGATCTTACTTTCTTTTAACCATCAAGGGGTGGAGTGGCAAGGTTTTATCCCTTGAGGGAGCACTCGGAGAGGTAAAAGGCCCTTTTTGTGTTTACGGGGTTTACTTAGTTCATTGCAAACCATACATAAAATTCCACTGTTGTGAAGGTTACCTTGTTGGTGAATTCTATCTATGACCATGGAAAATAACAACATCCTACAACATGATATCTAAGCCACACTATCATATTCATAACTGGAGATAAGAGGACCCATCCTAACCTAGCTTTTCATACATTATATGTTTATAAAAAGTTGAAATTGTATTGTTTATATCTCTATGGCAGTCATTATATTTATGTTTAAGATTATGCACCCTTAGCCACTTTGATATTCAGTTTAAAACATGTAACTCCTTAAATTATAAATCCTAGGGTTTAAGGCATGATCCTTTATCATGGAAGAACTTTGCAAAAGTTCATTGGAAACCTATGGGATGAATATAAAATATTTATGGCATATTTCATATGTCATAAAAATTTGGCATAACATTGTAATGGAGGGCTTTGATAAGGGTTTAACGTTGGGGTGCTGGACTATATGAAATCATTGTGGGATTGCCTATGGAACTGTGGGTTTGGATTTTGTGATTAATGGAGGACAAGATGGCACTTGTAATGATGCTAGGAAAGCGTGGGAAACGAGCCTCATACATTGGTCTGGTCATTTGTGTAATTCATTTGGTTTTATTCCTCTGGTGTTTTGTGTGGTTTTGGGCTCTTGGGTGTTATGCTGCGTGGAGCAACAATATTCTCTTTCGCCAATAGGTATTCTCTTAACTTGGTTTTGCAACACTATAGTTTTTGTTTTCTTCTATTGAGGTTTAACGTACTCCTCATAGCTCTGCGTGTATGTTCTACAGGTGAAAAGGGTGATTCAAAACATGGCTTGGTGGTGACTCTTTGGATGGTATGTACAACCTTTTAAGCATGTAATCACAATGGAATGCAAAGGCCCTTACCTCTGCACGTATGTTTGAAAGAGTATTGAACTATTGTTTAGGAAGGTTTATCATTGTGTAAAATTCATTAATGGTTTTGATAGTTGGTTTGTGTCCTTTTTATGGTTTGGGCATCCAAGGGATGCGACTGTATTTACCTTTTTCTATGAAGTTTCAATTGTAAATACTTTGGGATGAGTCGTGTCTATCCATAGGAAGACTCAACTCTGTATATAAAATTTTGTTTGTGTTTCAATGAATGAGATTAATGTTTCAATGGAAGAGCTCTTTGTTTGGATTTAATTGATGCAAATACTTTGGCATTACAGTGCCATTTCTTGCAATGACACTATTTAAATCATGACTGTGTTAATTTTCTTCTTATGTATTATATTTGTTGAATGTATGGATTATTATCGTGGCTATGGTTTCTTATTACGGCCATGAACTTGGCTCAGCCCTTATGTGAACATGATGTCATCACATATCATTTTTATGTTTATTACAGGTCATGGCTGTGTATTTGTTGATAGTCAAGTTTAATTATTTGTTTTAAGAATGGGGTTTCTCTTTAAAGCTGTGATATTGGAAGTTTTAGGATCGGCCATTAGATGGATATGCAACCTTTTGTTATATTATTTTAATTTATAAGAGGGTAGAATTAATGGGTAGAGAGTGGCTCTATTTTCTGAATTTTGATGGTTTAAAATGAAACTTTAACGGTAGCCTGAAAGGCAAAAAACATTCCCTATGTATGTTGCGGTGTTTATAAGTTTCTATTTAATATTGATACCTACAGGATCCAATACTGGGCATGTAACCAATTTAGATTTGTTTTTAATGTTGTAATCCTACAAGATTCGATCTAGGGTTTTCCTAGCACTTGGACTAGTGTTTAACTCCACGTTTATGTTTTTAATTTGGAAACGATGCCTACAAGATTCAATCCTGAGTTTAAAAATGAAATATGTTGGTAGTTTTGGGTTTGCACTCCACAGGATTCGATCCTGGTTGCGAATCTGTTGGTTAGTGAATATGTTTATATAAATATATTTTTTTTGTTGGTATTTGTTTATAGTAGTTGATATATTTGTAATATTTCTTTTTCCTACGTCCAAACCTTAACAGGTTTCAATGGATGGGCCCTTGTGTAGAGGTTTTTGAAATCTAAGGAAAGCATATGTGACAGTTTAGAAACAATGTTTAAGGAATATAATCTATGTTTTTCTAACTAGGTAATCATGGTTAGGTAAACAAGACACTCCTATAGCATAATCTCTACTTCCGGGGTTTGTATGAACATAAAATCAAGTTTTAAGTTATGTCGACAAAATAAACCTAGTTCTTATTTTAAGGGTTTGTAAACAAAATAAAACTAGCCACAACAAGCACACAATATACAGATTTTCATATATGATTATAATCCATTCATTAATAATAAAATTGTATGAACTGTAACGAACGTAAAGAAACATCATACCTATAATTTGGAGCTATTTTAATGGCTGGAAAACATACACACTCAAGAACAAAGTATTAACAAGAACATAGACAATCCTAACCTCATATTTGTGAATCGAATAACTTGGGAACTATCACATTCCACCCAACCAAGGCCCAAAACCATTTGTGGTTTCAATCTGGATCCCCCCGAGCTGGTTCCAACATTCAAGTAGATTAGAGATCCTAAAGGTGAGGCTTCTCTATTTGGGATCACAAGTTCTGTACTTGTTATAGCTCAAAATGACACATCTCTTCCTGTGACCACTTTTCCATGTTTATGTCGCATGTCAACACTTCCATGATGAAACTTCATGAAAGTTATTAAAAAAACACCTAGCATGGAGGACCCGTATCTGTAGTTTTGTAACTATATTTTACCTCTTATTTGCACTATTGGAAAGGTATTGATGTTAGCTAAAACTTTTCGGAAGACATCAAAGTCTAAAAATGCATATTCGTACCCTAAAATGAGATTTTTGGATGTATATGCGAGTTTCCTTAAGGAAACTCATGTATGGTACACGACCTGCTATATATGATACTCACGTATGCTTTAAATACATGACCTTTTGCATTGTAACCCACGTATAACTACTACATACACGACTGATGTATCCGCAACCCGCATATTCCTCCTAAAAATTTCAAAAAAATACGTTTTTTAAAATTTGGGTAGTTTGGTTAGTTATGCAATTGCATCCTTCAGTTGTAGCTAATTTGTCTTCGATCCTATCTCTTCAGAAGCATATAAATAGAGGTAGGGAGGTCCATGAGAGGGGACTTGAAATTTTTCATTCTCATGCTAGAGGAATTGGGACTCTCTTTGCCCACACCTTTTCCCTAGTGATCATCCCCTTGTGTTGCAAAGCTTGGAGGTTGAGCTCCTTGGAGAAGAGAAGCAACAAAACCATATCAAGATTTCATGATTTTCCCAACTTGAAGGGAAGGTATACTTGTACTTGTTTTCAAGTTTAATAAAGATGTGATTTCCTTCTTCTTCCCAAATCATTGTTCAACGTGTGATTGAATCTATGTTTATGATGATATGTTTATGTTAATCATAATAGTTTCTCATATTGTTTTGATTATCATTACTTTATATGTGGTCATATTGGCTTGAGGAAGGTATAATTCATGTTGTAGGTCTCTTGGAGTGAGAGGACCAAGAGGAGCAAGAAAAGGATTGAAGGGATGCATGGATCAACCTTCATTTGGCTAAGGTATGAACCATTCTAATCTCTGATCTTGCTTGTATTTACTTACAGAACCATTTGCATCTCTCTTTCAACCCCATTACATTGATGGCCTCTTAAAACCTAGCCATAGGAAACTTCCCTTTACAACAGAACTGGCGACTTCGTTGGGGAGAGCCTTGTATGTTTGGGGTTTCTCTATATTTATTTCTTCCTTTTGTAAAGTTTTAGGTCCTTATTTCCACTTAGGAACACCTTCTAAATCTGATAGCACACTTCCCCTGCCTCTCTAAGGAAATTTTTTACCTTTTTTGGGATTTTTTCACCCATACGCGAGTTGCAGATTGAACAGTCGCGTATCTGGTATTGATATACGACTTGTTATATTGTCAACCCGCATATGATATGCGACATTCCAGTAGTACAACCCATGTGTGCTTGTAAATGTGAATTTATATACTATGAACCTCCGTATGATACATGACCTGTCAGTAGTACAACCCGCGTGTGCCCCTAAAACAATGTTTTTTTTCTCATTTTTGTGGTTTCTTCAGCTGTTGTGGGTTGTTTGGTAGGTATTTTGGGGTCCTCTACAGGTGCATAACTCGAGATAGTTAGTTTCATCCCTTTTTGTTGTTCTTTATCTATGTGGTAATCCTTTTTATAGCATTAGGGTTTGCTCTTGGCTCATTCCCCCACCCCCTTTGCTTGGTTTGATTTTTGGCTTATGTTTCTGGTTAGCCTCTGTCAGTGATCTTTGTCTGAGTTTAAAAGCTTGTCGGTGTTCGTTTCATTCTTCTTTTGTTGGTTCACTTCATCATGAGAAAATAGTTGACTTGTCTCTTATGCAAGCCTTCCTTCCAAGTAGGGTTTATACCAACTTTAGGGCATTCTAGAGTGTGTTTGGTGGTTGTATAGCATATTTCCTTTTGCTTTGTTTTTGTTATCTACATACTTTAGTTTGTAGGTAGTTTTATTTTTCATTTATAAAATAAAAAGACAAAAAAATATGTTTTCTTTTATATGAATGTAGATTAGGATTTTAGGCTAGATTGCTTGGCATATCATTGTTTTGAAAAAAATGAAAAGAAAATTTTCTTTCGTGGCTTTCAAGTTTCTATTTGAAAAAGAAAGAGAATAGTTTTTTATTTTTGAATTTAATTTCTCTTTGCTTAGTCATTTTGTTTAAAATTTGAGTCAAAACACCACATAAGTTTCACGCCATTTACCCTATGACTCAAAAAAACCCTTATAATAAACAATATAATTTAAAAATTATTAGTAAGTTTTATTTTATACGGTCATACACCAACTAGCTCAGGATAGACTTATGGGATAGGGAGTTTTAACTCTCCACAAGTATTAAATTTCAGATGTAATTGGTCAATCACTAGGTAAACCCTTTTCTATGTTGATTGTATCTAGGAAGCTCCTCTCAAATGGGACCTAAGCACGGGGCTGAGTGGAGGCTTAGACTAAGGAGATAACCCTCTGATTCCTTGTCAAAGCATAGACCAAGTTTTTTACGCATCTGGGGATTCTATCTTAGATAGGGTTCTGGGATTTGCTACCCTTCCCATGCATACAAACCAGGCTTGCAACTATCCCCCTAGACTATCAATATAGTTGAGGTAGCCTTTAGTCTCTTTGACATCTAGGTTAAGGCTATTTCTAGTTGACCTTGGACGGGCTTGGAAGGTAACCCCGATAGAAGGTGTGGGAGGGTGGTGGGTGATTCCTCCACTTGTGCCTAAGAAAATCTACAGGGACGCCAAGTAATTGTCTCTCATCTTTCTTCTGGAAAGCATAGCTTATACCTATTTGTCTGTTTGGCTTTAGGAATTTTTTAGTGAGTGCTGTGTGGTTTGTCTATACTTAGGTTTCCTTCAGGTGTGTGGTTTGTAATTTTGGTTTCCTATAGACCTTAGAATCTATATTATTATTTGAAACTATGGCTAAAACCCCTTTGAACACTAACCAATACATCACCATGCTGGGAACTCCTTGTACTATTCCTCTCACAGGGAATGTTGGTGTTCCTTTAATGGCCACCCTGAATCTACCTGGATTCACCCTAGGGATACCGATGTGGTTTTTTTCCACTTCAATTGTCATGAATGATCCCAATGCTTCACAAGTAAGCTTTTTATATCATGGGCATCAAAACACTTCTTCCCCTTCACCTATAGTTGACTCTCCTCCTCCTTCTACCTCGTGCGGTGAAACTACTGGTACTAGTAACCGATAGTCTAAAAGGAGTAAAAGAAGAAGGAATAGGAATAAGGCACATAAGAAAGGGGGCACCTGCTCAACCTCTACAAGTCAAGTTGAAACTCACCACCTAGGCTTTGCAGTTCATGCTAGGGGCACATATCCAACCTCTGTAGGTCATGTTGGATCTAAGCACTCAACCTCTACAAGTCAAGTTGATCTTCACCATCCAGCCTCTATTGATCATGCTAGTGGGATCCTTCCAACCTTTCCAGGTCACATTGGATCCCGTCACTCAGCCTTTGCAATTCATGCTAAGGGAACTCGTTCAACCTATGATGTTCAAGTTGAACCTCCCCATCCAACCTCTGCAAGTCATGTTGGATCCATCCACCTAGGCTTTGAAGTTCATGCTGGGGGAACACACTCAACTACTGTAAAGCATGTTGATCCTAACCATCTAGCCTCTGGAATTCATGTTGGTGGTGTCGATCCAACTTCTGTAAGTCATGTTGGACCCATTCTATCAACCTCTGCAAGTCATGTTGGGGGAAGTCTCTTAGCCTTTGTGGTTCATGCTGAAGACAATCCATCGGCCACTACGATTCATGTTGACATAGTTGAAAAGACCACCCTTTCAAAACACAAGCCCAATTTTCCTTGTAAGCTTTGTGAGGGAGACTACCTTACTTATAAATTCCCTTCCATCATGGAGGTGTGAAGAGTATGATTTCATGGTCATCCCTTTTTCGAACATTCTGAATTTTTTCAACAACCAACCTCTCTTAGTCAGGTTGGACCCAGTCACCCAACCTCTGGAATTCATACTGGGGGAAAAATCTTAGCCTTTGTAGATCATGCTGAGAGAAAAAATTCAGCCACTGCTAGTCATGTTGACACCGTTGAAAAAAATGGTCGTTTGAAGTGCAAACTTAAGTTCCTTTGTAATCTATGCGAGGGATATCATCTTACTCACCAGTTCCCTGCTATCGCAGAGGTGTGAAGAGTGTGGTCTGAGACTCAATAATTTTCTTCTCCTAAATAGCCTATAGTTTCTCAACAACCTACTCAAACTTTGGTTGATATTGTGGTCAAAATTTCCTAGTATTTGGCTCACCCCACTCTTCTTCCGAAGAGTGACCCATATGTGATTGAACCCAATGTCATCTTTGGTCAATCCCACTCTCCCTTCGGAGAGTGAATTTCATGAAGCAATTGAATCGATTTCATTGTCGATCAATCCCACTCTTCCTTTAGAGAGTGAAGTGTGTGCTAGTCACATTTTATTCACTTCTAGTTCAGAACTTACTGAACAAGGGGACATTGAACTCAGTTCAGATCAGCCCCCACCAAGATCTCAGATTGCTTCCTTTGATTGGGATAGCCTAGTTGAGTTGCACCTTCCTTCTAATGCACCTTTCTAGATAAAGGTAAAAGTTGGACAGTACATGATTTCTTGTTGTATTGTTGATGAAGGAGCATCAGTTAGTATCTTTTTGGCTTGTGCTTGGAAAGGCATGAGATCTCCCAATTTTATGTCGACAGCTATTCACTTACTGGCATTTGATAGAAGAACTAGTATAGCCTTGGGAATTCTTGCTCTAGGTGGGAAGACTATCTTAGTGACTTCATGGTGATAGAATACCCCTTGGACTTCAATATGCTCCTCAGACATGATTATGTCTATGCCATGTAAGATGCGGTGTCAACGTTCTTTTGTGTGATGTACTTTAATCGTGGCTAAGAAATTGTCACTATCGATTAGTTGTATTTTATTGATCCGTCTCTTGAACCAACTAGAGACCATGTATTTCCTGTATTAATTCCCAGTGTTTCTATAGACACTACCCTGCCAGGGGTGAGCTATGTGGCTTCATGTCCTTTGCATTCAATTTCTACTGAGAAGCAACCTCTTTTTTCTTGCTTACCTTCTTGGGAATTAGTCCTAGCAGTTGAACGGGTGAGTCATCCTATACAGACTCTGGAGCCTACTCTCCACTCTGTCGATCCATTTAAAATTTTAGACATGTGTCCTATCTTCGATGATATCCTTCCTTCAGATGAATCCTTCCTAGATTCTTTGATATAGGTTGACCTTCTTATGGACATTGATTCAGTTGTGACTAAGTCTAACCCTAATTTTCTTAGTAATCCTGGTATTCTCTTGGATCGATCTTATTATGTTGGTCTTTTTGAGTTTTCAAACTCTCCCTTAGAATAGCAGGTCAGTGATCCTGATGAGTTTGATTTTTCTTATGAATTTTTCAAGTCCTGTGATATTGAGTTTGTTTCTACAAAATCTAACTCCCTTGTTGATCTTTCCTTTCTTTCTGAGTTTGATCTTACTGATTATAAATCCTTGTATCTTGGCACTATAGAGTCCTCTTTTGTTGATTCTTCCTTGACTACAAATTTTGTATAAAATAGCAAAGCCACATGTGTTTCTGCCAAAGTGACCTGCATCAGATCTTTTCTTCTGAATATGATTCTGATTTTGTTGTTTCTTATAGGTAGCATTTTTAGTTGGATTCACAACTTTTTACTGGCCTCACCTTGTTGTTCAAGGTGTAACTACATTTGCATGTATCCTTATCGCGCTTATGAGCTTGATGTCAGCTTCCATGATTTTAGCTCGTTGTATAAGCCCTCATCTCTATTCTCATCATTGCTTAGCCTTGTATCATCTTGCCTTTGCAACTTGAAACCTTTTACCTTGAGGAGACATTCCTCGAATGTCTTTATCCTGCTCATTTTCCTTGCATTATGCATAGGATTGTTCCTTGCGCTTGGAACTAGTTTCACCTACCTATGACACTTGTCTCCTCACATTTAGAGCATTCTTTCTGATCTCCTTCAATTTCGTTAAAAATAGTAAGGAGTCCATGAGTTGAATTTTTTGGACTCATTAAAACATCATGAGAAAGATATTGAGTTTCTTTAGGCCTAGGTCTGACTCTTTGAAATAGACTTTATTGTCGAGTAAATTTGTCCATTCAGGCTCGTTAAGAATATGTGAACGGACATCCACATCGGTGGTAGGTTATCGCTTTCTTGGACCATGTGGAATAATACGAGAAATGAACACTCTATTTTCTTCGGAATTAAGAATAGTATTCTCAGACATAGTTTTATCACTTTTTCGGACCTGAGGGACTAAATTTATGGAAAAGGAACCCCGGACATGAGCTTAGTTTTCCCTTTTTCGTGCTCTAGACCCAAACATGAAAAATATTCCAAGCGTACTTTATGTCTTTGTCATGCTCATAAAATCTAAAGAACAAAGCATCAAGTTTATTGTTGTAAGCCCCATTTCTCGTAATCAAATGGATATTTCCGAGTAATCTTGCCTTCCTTCACACTCGTTAATCTCAAGCTATATGTTGCTTTTGAAGGAGCATTGGGTAGGTGGTAATTTAACCTTTTTCTGACCTCCCTGACTAAGTACGAAAAACGTGTGCCTTACTTATTCGGAAGCTAAGAGAGTTCTTGTTTGGTATGTTTTATACTTTTTTGGCCTCAGTAGACTAAATTGGATGAAAAATGACCCCCTTGGAGTCTTCTTTAGAGTTTTTAGACTCTCTAAACTATGAAAACACCATCGACCATGTTTTAGTTCGGGCTCATAAAATCCATGAATCAGTGCTTTATCAAGCATTCTTCTGTCTCTTCTTCGAGCTTTCTGAAAATGAAGAAGGTCTCAAGTTTTATTTCTTGGACTCATTAAACCTTTACAAGAAATAGGGGAAGGGAAGTTCATTCACATGTATTTTACATCATGGCAGCAAGTCTTGTTTTCTTGAAAAAAGCACCAATTTTGAGTCTATCAACAGTTGGGTCCTAATATTTTGACATTATCCTAATTTAGAGTTTCTTACTCCTCCAGTTCTTTTTTCCAATTATATGGGGAATCTGTAAATGTCTCCTACATTGTAGATTTTTTTCGTTGGTTCTTTTGTGTCAAAAGTTTCCTAATTCACTTTTGTGTCATGCTCACTGTTCAAGGATTAAACCTTTATCGACCATTCTGCAGTTGCCTTGACCTTTTTTGTCGGTCATTCCCTGGTATAAGTTCATTACATCATGTCTTTGATGGTCCTTATCATGAAATTCTGTACCAATTCTAGATCCAATTAGTCTTTCACTTACCTCATGTTGGATGATGTGGATGCCTTAATTCCTTCCTTCCAACGAATCTCTTCCTATCGAATGCAACACATCTTGCTCTAGGAATGAGATTTAGAGTTTATGAAAATACCTTGGGGATTGTAGTCATCAGTGGCGATTTCCCTCGCTATTGGGTAGTGGGAATACCTTAATGTCTCCTACTTTATGGATTCTTCAAGTGTTCGACTTCAAGTCCTTGTATTCACACTTGTTAGAATGTACTAGGTACCTTGGGGAACATTTTCATTAATGGTGGTTTCCCTCATGTTTGTTAACATTTCTCATTATTGATCGGTAATCAAATGGTTTCCTTCATGTTTGACTTCAACTCCTTTATTTTCATGGTTAGGATTTGTACCTTTTGGGCGGTTTGGATTGAAGACCTTGGGTTGACAGTAGCATTATCATTTTTTTCTATTTCCCAAGCTACTCAAGACCTTGTCACACTTCATATGACATTTTGCTGAGACATATATTGACCTTGTATTTTTGTCGCTATGATCGATTGTTGAACATGGATCCACCTTGTTAATTTGTGGCCATGACTCCTTTATATTTGATATGGCACATTTTTTCATATTGAGCGACCATGATAGTTTCATCAGTTATACATATGTTGGATCCATCTATATCTTTATGGCGATGATTTGTATATGGACTTGTATGTCCCAAAGATTAGTTTTGTCTGACATTTATCTCTCTTTCAAGTACTTATGTTTGAGCCTTTCGATCTTGGATTCTCTGCTCTCTCCATACTCAGTTGTTTCCTTTATAATGTATTTTGGTTATCATCTTTCCCTCTAACCTCATACATTAGGGGGCATATGTTATATCTCAAAATGTTACATCTCTTCCTGTGACCACTTTCCCATGTTTTTGTCGCATATCGACACTTCATGAAAGTCATTGAAAAAAAACCTAACTTGGAGGACCCATATCTAGAGTTCTATAACTCTATTTTACCTCTTCTCTACACCGTTGGAAATGTCTGTGTTTCAAATAAAACTTTCCAGAAGACACTAAAGTTTGAAAATTCTTATAAGTACCCTAAAAATGAGATATTTTTATGTATAGGAGAGTTTCCTTAAGGAAACCTACGTATGGTACGCAACATACTATATATAATACTCACATATTCCCTGAATACACAACTTTTTGCATTGCAACCTACGTATACCTATTGCATACGCGACTAATGTCTCCACAACCCGCGTATTCCTCCTAAAAATGTCAAAAAATACATTTTTTGAAATTTGGGTAGTTTGGTTAGTTATGCAACTGACTCCTTCAGTTGTAACTAATTTGTCTTCAACCCTGTCTCTTCATAAGCATATAAATAGAGGTAGGGAGGCCCATGAGAGGGGACTTGAACTTTTGCATTGTCATGCTGGAGGAATTGGGACTCTCTTTTCCCACACCTTTTCCCTAGTGATCATCCCCTTATGTTACAGAGCTTAGAGGCTGAGTTCCTTGGAGAAGAGTAGCAACAAAACCAGATCAAGGTTTCGTGAGGTTCCCAACTTGAAGAGAAGGTATACTTGTGCTTGTTTTCAAGATTAATAAAGATGTGATGTCCTTGTTCTTCCCAAATCATTGTTCAACGCGTGATTGAATCTATGTTTATGATCAGATGTTTATGTTAATCAGAAGAGTTTCTCATATTTTTTGATTATAATTACTTTATATGTGGTCATATTGGTTTGAGGAAGGTATAATTCGTTTTGCAGGTCTCTTGGAGCGAGAGAAGCAAGAGGATCAAGAAGAGGATTGAATGGCTGCTTGGATCAACATTAGTTTGGCTAAGGTATGAACCATTCTAATCTATGATCTTGCTTGTATTTACTTGCAGAACCATTTGTATCTCTCTTTCAACCCCAGTACATTGATTTCCTCTTAAACCCTAGCCATAGGAAACCTTCCTTTACAACAGTACCAGTTTGCTTTTCCTCTTGGGAGAAATTCTTTCCATGAACTCTCTTGAGAAAAATAATCAGGTAGAATAGATGGAAGATCCAAAGATCCCCAAGCCTCTCTTTGGCTTGGTTCTTTATAAACAATCTTTAGGAAAAGGGAAAGTTAAATCAAGGATCATTTCTTTTCTTGAAATAACCCTTTATACTTAATTTAGGTGAATTTATTATTTATTTATTTTAACTTAGGAGCTCTTTTACTAGTTCCTATTTTGACTCTTTTAGGTATTTAAATATTTAATTAATATTATTAATAAATAATAATACATAGATCCATTCATTATTATTTATAGTTACTATTATTAATTAATATGCTTATATATATATATATATATATATATATATATATATATATTATTATTAACATTTTTACTTTGGGTATCATATAGCATGATCCAAAATCACATGATACTTTTATTTTAGCTTATAGTCACTTCTTTATTAAGGCCTTTAGGTAGGTGTTAGTTCAACTAGGTTAGGCTTCTCTAAATGTCCTTACCTCGTATAACATGGTATTTCTTCAGTACTTGATGAGACACCGAAATTCAAAATTTGATTTAATCGCTTAAAAATAAGTAAGATGAGATCAATGTTTTATCAGATTCGTTTTCACTCAACATATTAATTTTTCAGTAACTCCTAGCGTTTATTCATATCCCATTCTCAGTGCTAAAAAATGGGGAGTTACAACGTAGAGCAATTCCAAAGCTCCTCACTTAACACAAATGCTAGGATGTATTTGTAGGATACACCTAGGGATACAATTACCAATGATGTGATGTTCCACAACTTATGCTCAACATCAAATTGGAATGCTCCAGGTCTTATGCTCGACACTTCCAATTCTTATGTTTTCATGTGCTTTAGAGCTTCATGCACTACAACAAATTAGATTCCCATTTAGCATCCCTTTTTAGTGTAATTTTGTTTATATTGAGTGGTCAAACTAGACGCTGAATGGGACATGTCATGGAAAAAACTTAAAGCGTCTCAAAAGACATCTTTTTTTGCTTCCTAGATAGCATCCTTTATGACGTCCAAAATAGCGTCTAAATTTGCTTCCTAAACAACATCGAGGTTTGATTCCTAAATAATGTCCTATTTTGCTTCCTAGTGAGTATCTTCTTTTGCTTCGTAAATGACATCCCCGTTAGCACCATATTTGCATCCTCAATAGCACCATGTTAGCATCCAAATTAGCATCCAATATTGCATCCATTTTTGCTACTACTTTAGCATCCCATTTTGCACCATGTTTTACTTCCAAATATGTGCCAATTTGTGCTTCCAAATTTGCACCAATTTTTGCATTGTGTTTTTCTACCAAAATGACGCCAAATATGTCTTCTATTGTTGCACCATATTTTGCTTCCTATGTAGCATCATTTTTTGCATCCAAAGTAATCTCTTATTTTGCTACGATATCAATTCCATGTTTGGATTCATCATTAGTGCCACATGTGGCATCCTTTTTAATGCCTAGTTTCACATCTTATTTTTCTACCACATCAACGCCATGTTTGGCTTCATCATTAGCGTCATGTGTTGCATCATTTTTAATGCCTAGTTTCGCATCTCTCATTTTTTTGTCACTAATTTAGTCGTTTTTAGTAATTTTATATACGAATTTTGGTCATTTTTTTGGTCACTTATCTCTTTTTTTTTGTTACTAATTTAGTTTTTTTTAACGAATATTATAATATCATTATGGCATGGAGGAATCAAACCACCAACCTCCTGTTTGTAAGGCAGACGCTCTTCCATTGAGCTAGCACCCTTTAAGAATTTAGGAACCCAACTTATAGAGTCATCTATAATGGTAAAAAGGATTAATACACAACTGAGTATCCAATGATCAGCAAAGGATGATAGATTGTATAAGTTCACAATATCCATAAACCTTTTCTAGGAATTTTGAACAAAACTCAAGAAATTGGATAAATGGGATTGCAAAAATCACTATTCCCTAGCAACCATTATGTTTATTTAAGGTTTGATATTTATTCATACTTCATAAGAGACCCATAATAAGAGCACATGAAGACACATCCTTAAATGAGAATACAATGATATTCAAGAAAAATAACCATTGTTTACACCATATTGCAATAAGAGGGTACTGCTATAATTGTAAGTCATCAACACACTATATAATGATGCTAAAGCTAGGAAAAAATGATTGTAAGAAACCTCAGTTCTGAAATACCTTTATTTTAAAGAGCGAATAGGACTTGTACAAAGATGGAAATGATTGTTGTGTATGATTTTGACACTCATAAAATTTATATCAGCACTTGACTCTTACAAAATTTTGACACTTACTAATGATACAAGATTGGAATTGATTTGATAGTTTTTTTTATTACAGTAATGTCTAAAGGATTAATGTTTCACCGCAATGTTGTAATCTCAATTGATCTAAGGAATGTTTTCAACATTTATGAGTCATTAACATTTTACTCTTTGCACGGTACTATGTGATCATGAGATTTATTAAGTATAGAAAATGTTGAATTACAAATTTGAGAAATGTAGTTATTTCAATCCTTAACAAAGGTGGTTAAAATGAACTGAAACAACTGCCACTTAAAAATGAAGGATGAGATACCGGAGAGTAATCACATCCTTAACTTGTTTAAAAAGGATAGTATCAATCACGTTTAGGGAATTTAAACAAACTCGTGTATTTACTAGTCAACAAGAGAATTGAAAATCAACCAAATTAAATAATTACAAGTATAATTGATGGAGAAAGATGAGAACCTTGTGGTGAAAGCAATGAAAATTTGTGCTTAGCTTGGGTAGTTACTATTCAGATATCAAATAATGGATATCTCTTTGGTAAATATGTTTCAAATCAAGCAAAGTCTTTGGATGGTTAGTTAGACACATGAAGGTCATCACACTCGATAAGTAAAAGGAAGTGCATTTAGTGACACTGTCTGTCACTCACTTTAGCATGAATCCAAGCGTGGCTATAGCATTTTAAAGTGATCACAACCATATTTACGCACCCACCTCCAAGAATAGTAGCTACTCTTCGCAAAAAGGTTTCTCATATAAGATAAATGGCACCCCCAAAGGTAGCAGGAAATGGTGTTAATCCAAACACTTTATAGTGGAAACAAGACTGCCAAAGGATTTCCAAGTGAAAGTGGGAAATTTTCTATCTTCTTTGATAGAAATCAAAGGTGGAGGTCATGCAGAAGCAGTTGAAACTGAGTTGAATAGACTCCAATGTGTGCTTAGGAACATGAATGCTGAAGTGAGAGGCTGCTTCTTCTAAATCCAAAATATAAATTCTCTTACCCTATGTTTCTTTCCCTTAACTACCAATCAACCTAATTTGTTGAAGTACTTCATAAATATCCTTCGATTAGAAGACAATGGAAAACTATTCCTAGGGTAAATTTTTAGCTCTAGCTAATAGGCCCCCTATTTGATTTTATTCATAATATCTAAATATTTTGGGGAGCTAAATGGATCCATGGTTACATGTTGAAGGGCATATTTCAAAGAGTACAATTGACCTATAGAGCAAACATTTTTGAAGCTTTTTATTTTTTTTTATAAAAAGAGATTTTTTACCGCAAACTAACATAAATCATGTAGAAAAATAAATAAAATTCTAATTGGATTCACTATAGTTGCAGTATAATATTATTCTCAGCTTGACTGTATTTGTAAGCCAGTGCAAAATATTCTCAAATTTAAAACCTTTTAAACTAAATAATTGACTAACCTTCATGTCGATCCAAATGTTTTGATGTAGTGTATCAAAGCTTATGTCATGTCCTGTCCTTTGAGGGTACAAGCCATGCAAATGTATAAGCTATACTATATGAGTTTACATCCTTTCCTATAGTCACCTGCAACATATCATGCCATTCCCTACATGCATGATCATGATCAGAACAACAAGTATGGAAGCCATTGCTAAGAGACTCATGTGGATTCCACTCACCCACCCATTTCCATTTGAGAACTTAACCACATTACTTATAAAGCTAATTACCTCATTCATCCACTAGCACATGAATATTCCAACCAATATGACTCAGTTTTAGCTTATCCGCAAGGGCTGAAAATGTTCAATCTCAGCTCACAATAATTTTATGGGATGAAACTTGACCATACAAGGAAAGGAACCTACATGACCATAACATTATTTTAAATCACCTAGTTTTATTTTAGTTCTATAATAAGCTGCAAAATTCAAACAGACTTGGAGGCTACTTGGAGGCTTCCCAACGTTGGCATGGACATGACTCTGACTTTGACAGTAAACACAACCCCATATGTGCATATTCATGTACATGCAGAAGAACAGGAAATCGAGTGGATTAACTAAATATTCTAGTTCAAGATACTTTTGACAATGAATTTCCAAGTGCAAATTCAAATGAAAAAATCTATTAATCAAACAGTAGGAGAATATCACCTTCTTTAGAGCTCGTGCAAATTCAAATGAAAAAATCTATTAATCAAACAGTAGGAGAATATCACCTTCTTTAGAGCTCATGCAAATTGACTAGCTCGAGTATCATTATCTTCTAGCTTATTCTAGCTCTCAGCAATTTCTAACAATACACAAATATGGACCATTAATCTCTCCTTTGAATGAATTTCATCCCTGTGCACCCTGTCATCCTTGTGCACAAAGGTACCCTACAAAAACAAGATTAGCTTAAATTAGTTTTAAGGATGAAAAATTCCCTTGACATGGAAAACTAGACACGGTCAAGAACATCTTCTAGGAGTGTAAGCATTCTAAACAATGTCAAAGTATTGTGCATGCTCATCTAGAAAATGTTCTTGTCAAACTCAAATTCTTAAACCAAATAGTTATAACAAATAAATAGTATACTTGAAGAGTAAAATAGTGAGGATACACATGAAAAAAACATACAAACAAAATTTGAATCCAAACAACATCCAATGAGGGTGGATGAGACAAAAATGTTGCATCAAGTAACAAATTCTAGAGTATAAGATTCACTGTCAGAAAGGCATGTTCACAGTTGATTATTCCACCCATAAAGGAAAAGTCAAATAAAGGAGGATAAAGTAGAAGCAGAAAATGTGATGACATTACTTATAGTTTGGTTGATATAGTACTCAACTTGGGGCAAACTTATTGTGTTAAATTTTCTAATTGAATTAATTTCTTATTGATGAAATTTATCCATGGGATTTCTCTTCACATATGTCATTGATAATAATGTCCAAATAAGAGGTTGATTGAGGTTTATCCTTACTAGCATCTTTGAAATCCCTAATTTCTCCCATTTTCCCATGTTATACTTTCTTTTTGTAGGGAAACTGTTAACTTTGTAGAAAAGTTAAGAATTGTAGCCAATACATCATACTATGCAACATTATAGGCCTTTTTTTATGGAAAAAATATTAATATGCTGGTAGAAGATGGATCCAAAATCACATTTGTAACTTCTGAGCACTGCACTAATATCTTACATATACTAAGCAAAATCCAGCATGCAAGGCCTCTAGCCTTATACATCCTATACAAAATCAGTTAATGAAAATGAAATGAAAGAGATAGAGATAGGTTATGGATCTATGAAAGTTCCCATCCTTTTCAGGTGCAAGGCCTTCCTTCCCTCCACGAATATCTGTTTGGAATTTTCCTTGCTCACCCTCCACTAGTTGCTAGACCCTCCTCTTGTCAAGATAAATACTTCAGATTTTTGCCAGATGCTTTGCTGGTTTCCTACCAATTTGCAATGCTGAATATTTGTAATAGGTTGAAGGACAATAAGTTCTTAGTATACACGGAATCTGTACATTAAGTTTTGGAAATATTATGTCTTTTGTAGATTATGCTCAACTATTATATGAATGGAATATGATTAACATGAACTTCATTGTTGAAATTTAACTTTTCAAGGGGAAAGTAATACTGTGATATCGAAGTAGCAACTCTACACAATAAAAAAGAGGAAAATAATGAAATGTATTCAAATAAGTTTATGCTTCATAATAAGTAATTTATTCAAGTTATGGACTTAAAGAAAAGTTAATATTTTGCAGAAATTAATTGTGCAAAATGGTCTAACAAATAGGGTTGGATCTGTAGGAATACAAAATTTATACAATAAGGTAAGCTAGAAAAAATATGAAAGCCGTGGGAAGGCGGTGTAGTTGATTCAAACCATGTGAAGACTATTTTTAGATATCAATGAATCAAACCATAAGTTATTGAAATTTAGTTAATGGAAGGATGGTACAAGTAGACACATAAAAAGTATTGCAACTTTCAGTTTAAGCAAGTCCTCAATTTTTTTAAAGTTATCTAGACTGAAATTGTTCTACTTTCAGAATATCTGAAGCTAGTATGGTTCAAACTTCAAATTTCTTGAGCATATTTTCAAGGAATAATTAAAGATGTGGTAATTGACTATCTTACCATTGGGGCTTAAGCTATCCAATTTTTAAGGAAGAAATGCAAAAAAAATTATGCTAGTGCAATGGTAGAGTGAGACATCATGCTACCATGCAATTGGTCCAACCACCACTAATATAAAGAATGGGGGGAGTGGAGATGCTACTTGGTTGTTGAGGGTAATAGGGAATGTTATGGAAAGAGAGGAAAGAGGTCAATGGATCCACTAGATTACTTGATTAAATTTGAAGCACTTAGTGTGGACCTCCCAAGTCATGGCAAACAAGAGTGGCCACTAAGCACAGAGTTATGTTTGAAAATACTATATGGTATCAAATGGAAACTCACCCTTGCAACAATTTGCTATAAGATGTAAAAGGAAATGATAAAGTGTGGCTTCCATCTTAAAAATATTGTCCTCCATATTAATTTCATGTATATATGTTGCAGCATATTCAACTTTATTTTACATCTACAATGTTCATTTATATTGTATATATATACTAAACTAGGTCAGCATTTTCAATCACAGTGTCTCAGTATATAACTCTAAAAATTATGTAAATAGGATCATAGATATACAACTTACCTGTGAAATAAGTAAACTGCCTCTAAGGTATTCATTTTCTAGGTCATCTGCTCCAAGATCTGAACGTGCTAGAGGTAATGAGAAGTTTGGGACACTCAAGAAAGACTTTGAGGATACCTAAGATATAACAAAATATCAATAGAGAAATTAATGTTGGCAACCTTTACATGTATTCTCAAAGAAACTATAAGTTTTGAAAATATGGTTTGCTTTCATACATGTGCATAGGTATCAGGAAATTTGGAAACAACAAAAAAAATCTGTGTTGTTTAGTGCCACCATCCAGATACTTTCAGTTTCTGATTTCCTTTTTCTTGAAGCACTGTGTACATCACAAGAATTTTTCAAAAGCATGGCATGAGTGTCAATTATAGTATGGAAATTAAAAATATGTTTCACATATCAAGCTTCCTCTCAATCTCCCATATTACAATGATCATAAATTTTGTACCTAAAAATTGGCACCCAGTAGCCATTGTATTCATTGGCAAACACTCTTAAATTCCCTTGAATGCCTCACCCAGTTGGGCTCCAAAAGTGGCACATATGAAATTTGACTTATAGAACAGGATGTCCCTAAAATTAGGTATTTAGGATCTCAATACCTCATAATATTATGAAATTAATAAGCCTTCTTCATGGAATCCAAGCCATGTGAGATGAGAACTAGGACTTAAAGGAATCTAACCAGAGAGAGGGAAAGTCTTTTCAGAAATGTTATACACAGTAAAACCAAGCACCTAGATCCACAGCCATAGTGCTGACAAATTTAAGATGGAAATTGATGGACACCATGAATTTATAAATAGATGCTATTAAAAAAATAACACACCAAACAAATTGATTTTGCAAATTCTAGATAATAGCTCTACCTTCTCTCTAGATAAAAGAGGATTTGAAGCATGTGATACAACAAAAAGGAGGCTCGCGTGCCCTACTACAGTGACCACTAGAAACAAAGAACAAATTTCTATGATAGAAGATCAAGTATCAAAGTAATGACCTCAGTTGCAAGAAATAAGAGGGAAACAAAATGTAGGTCAAGCTTAGTTGTAGTGTGATCTTACATGAAGAATGATGATAAAACAAGTGATGTTGGATGGGCATGGAATTAAAATCTTGGATTTGAAATGGTTGAGGCGGCAGATTGATCTAGTAAATCAAGAACCTCCATTAATGCAACAAGCATTTGGGAGAATATACTTTATGGCAAGGGTGATGCAACTATGGATGAAATAATGCAAGCTGCAAAGTTATCATATGTTGATTTGTTCATTAATAATCTTCCAGTTCGCTTTGAAATATCTCGTGAAGAAAATATTTTTTACGAGTCGTCACTAGGAGCATACTCTTGCCTCCAGAGTCCATACCCAAAGGAACTCTACTAAAGATTAAAATGTTATGTGCCAACTACCTCTAGAGAGGCAGGCCAGAGTACAAAGGGTCTCATTGTGCTCATTGGGAGTTGCTAGCCATACCAAATCAATTCGGAGGATAGGGTGTCAAAGATCTAAAATAAAATTGGAAAATTCCTAGCTGCCAAATCCCTCTAAAATATATTCATAAAAGTTAGTCTACGGTGCAAGATAGTAGTCCAAAAATACATTGCTCCAAAGCATTCTATGGACTAGATTTGGAATCGAAGAAAAATAGTACCTCAAGCATCCAACCACTCGATGGCTCTTTTTCAACATGTTTTTTGTCATCAGTAATCATCTTGCATGAAACGTTGGGGACGATTTCCAAGTACGAATTGGCACTAATGCTATTATGGGTTTCTCTCATCATATGTTCTTCAATCCCGAGATCATTGCACATCTTCAATTAAGAGGCTTGTGTACATTAAACATAATAGGGAAAGAGGATGAATTCTATCTAGAGGCAAGGATGTATTTCTACACAAGTAGTAGGTCTTGAAGGCCCACATGTTCGTCATTGGAACAGGTTTACAGGAGAGCTGAAAAAAGAACATATCAAATTAGGTGAGAGCCTAAATGAGAAAGCATGGGTGGAAAGGGGAAGGTAGTGAAAATGTGGTATTATTGGGCTATGAACCCCTATAGGATCCTACGACTCTTTCTTTAGAATGGTGGTGGCACAAATGTGCAAAATGAAAGCCCCCTCCAAAAGTATATTGCTGATGTGTCTTATTTTCATAACATGCTTCCTACATAGGATAGGTTCCAGAAAAAGAGATTAAAAGGCCCAGCATGGTGCTCTCTTTGCAGGGATATATTGAAACAAATTCTTGCATGTTTTTTTCATGCCCCTTTTCTATCCAAGTTTGGAAAGATATGGAAACCTCTTTGATTATGCATCAATTATAGTCTAAAGGGAATATCTTGGAGAATTTCAAAGAATTCTTCGTGAGAAGGGAGCTTAAGAAATTGAGAGGCATTCCCTTTCTTGTTGTATGAAGACTATGGACAGATAGAAATGAATCTATTTTTGAAGATAAGATGGTCCTAATCTTTCAAGTGGCCACTCAAACAACATCCATGTTGCCACATTTTCAGGATTCCCCCAAGAATCCAAAGGTTAAAATTTTTCTCCCCCTTCACATTAAGAAACACCACCTGTGGATTCTTTGATGGGAATAGACAAAAAAATGGGCTACAATGTGGAATTGAATATGTTCTTCATCTCTCATATGCTCATTATAACACTGATAAATCTTTCCTAGGGATAGGTTCACACAATTATGGTGAATTTACATCTATAATTTTACTGACGAAGGTAGATTTGAAGAAGCCTCTTAACTATGTACAGATATTTGGCGACTCCACTAGTCATTAGATGGATAAATGGTAAAAATTAGGTTCATAAATCTGACCTCTTCAATCTGGCCAAGCATTCTTCAGAAAGTTCAAACATTGTAAAACACTTTGATTAGATCCCTTTCATCCATATCTACAGGAAATTAAACTCTATGGATGATTCCCTATCCAAGGTAGGTTTATCATAAGTGCTTGAACAAGTAAAGGAAGATAAATATAAGGATGCAGTGATGGTCTCCTCTTGTTAGTTTGCTGTTGATTATGAGTATCTTGAAGGCCTTCTCACAGTTTTATGTTTTGTGTGATGTCTTTACTATATGTAACTATTTAGGAAATGAATTTGATGAGTAGAGAATTCCTTATGACTTAGGTTGTCTAATGTCTCAATATATTATGAAATTTTGAAGAATAATTACTAGAGACAAGATCTATGATGTATCCTCCTAGGCATAGCCCGTAGTGGGCATATTTTGTCATTACCTAAGAGGAATATATTTAAATTTCTTTCTGG
Source organism: Pseudotsuga menziesii (assembly GCA_001517045.1). NCBI lineage: Eukaryota > Viridiplantae > Streptophyta > Pinopsida > Pinales > Pinaceae > Pseudotsuga > Pseudotsuga menziesii. The sequence goes on along the minus strand of LPNX010996528.1, from coordinate 129,326 downwards.
AAATATAAATACGTTTTTTCCGAAGAAAAAAAATAGATAGGTGTTGTTTATGTTCCCAAATAAATTGGTCATTCACATTATCCAAAAATTACACTAGAACTATAAATACAAAATTTAGTAAACAACTGCTATAGGAATACGTAGTTTAATAGCAAAGAGAAAACAAAATATTTGAGCATCTATATTGTGAAAACAATATTGGCCCCGTCCACAGCAGCAATGTAAAACTATATTTTATACAATCACCTAAGCTTTTGGAAGAACAAAGATAAGCACCATTTCAATACATTAATCCAAAAAAAGTGAGTGTAACAGAACTAAAAACATTATGAGTCTTAAAAAACTGTTTTGGATGCCCATTTTCACCACCTATTATTGTTTAAATTATGTGTCCAGTCTCTGTCCCATTGCCATTGACGACTTAATTTGATGTTGGCCACTTTCTTCACTTTATGTATGATAACAGTGTAACCACCTTCTACATTAGGTAAAAACTTTTCTCCATAGATGACTTCCCAGCTCAAAATTGTTTATCCCAAACCAGTGTGGATCCAACCTGTGTAAATTCAACAATAGGATAATCCAAGAACTTTTTTGAATATGTTTTCGAAGCCCATGATGCATGTGCTTTTTATTGGCCTTTACCCCATGAAAACCTATAAACTAAGTTTTATTCAATGATTTTGTTACCCTGATCCTTATTTTCTTTGTAAAACTTGAATTATTTTAGTGTTTCACATTCATTACTAGAGAAACATATACAATAAAAACGCACCTCTATAGCAGGGATCTCAACAATATGTTTCACCCCTGGTTTGATGAACAACTTTGAAACTCCCCCATCTGCTGCAGAGAATTCTGTGTCATTTTCTTTGCTCAAACCTCTGTATTGTACTGGTACATACTCCAGTGAAATGTACCTATATAAAATAATAAACTCTAAGTTATGATCCAAAGTGGGTATCCAAGCCCTTACACAAACAAAATTCCAAATGCCAAGGTGAAACAATTATTTTTGCATGTTGAACAACTGAAATCATAAGAAAAGAATCAATGTATTACTTCAACAAGGTCTTTGTCACTCTGGAAGGAAGTCCAACAACATACTTTCTCTTAGTTTTTTGTGTTACAAATGGAGATATCATTGTGCTCATTACCGTATACCACCAAGGTGCATTCACAAATATTTGTGCATAAAATACAAACTACAGTTAACAATGGATCCAATCGATTGTGAGAAGAAAAGGAAGGCATGTGGTTATAGTTAGATAAACGCTACTCTCTTGAACATAAAAGTGAGTGGAGACCTATTACATGCTTGTCAATCAAAGGTCATTGTTGGCACGAAAAAGTGCCAAGTATCAAGCTTCATGTGACAAGGAGGAGAGCTCACATGGATCCAAAACACTTATACAATGCGTCAGTAAGCATTGACATCTACACTGTATATGAACAATAAGAAATTTTGTAGTGTTTATTCATGTGGGATATAGTTCCTCGCACATAAATGGAGCATAGGTGTTAAAATTTTGCAGGTCGCATGATAATATAGGTGGGCAGATGTCAATTGGGCTTGTTAATTGTGTAAAATGAATGACAACACACCTGAATTAATAAGTGGTGAAAGCACCAGTGTATAGGGTTCAATAATACGGCAACAATTTTCATGAATTCCGTGCATGAGAATATTTTAGCAGGGTTCAGTAATAAGCATCCTAGAGTTGTTTCTAGCAATGAAATCTCTCAGATCCCTAAAAGTATGCTAACTTGTTTTGTGGCTGCACCTGATTGAGCTTCTAATGGTACAGAATTGAAGTCAGAAGGGATTGTTAATGGATCAAAGAAATCAGTGGAGAAGAAGTGTGACCCATACTCTAGAACATGGGTTCCTGATGATACTAGTACACTTTACCCTCTATGTTTTTTCCCACACATAGATGATTCATTCAACTGTTTCCTCAACAAAAGGCATGATAATGGCTATGCAAGGTGGAGATGGTAGCCACATGACTATAACATTCCAAGGTTGAATGCAACAAATATGCTAGAGATACTGTGAGGCAAAAGGTTGGATGTTGTGGGAAAATCATTGAATATAAACATGTGGGAATCCCTCGTTTTCATTCTTCGGCATGGTGCAAAAAAACAAAACCTGAGTCCATGAGATTTCAGGAAGAAGAGAGTTCAAAATTGAAGATTTTTATACATTCATGTATGAGGATTATAATTGTTCAGTAGAATTTTTTAGGACTCCTTTTCTGGTTCAAGAGTGGGAGATAGACGAGGGAAATGGATCAAATAAGGAAACCAACAAAGCTTTCTTAAGTAACCTCTAGCTCAAAACCAACTTTATAAGATACAAAGTTGGTTTCTAACGCTTTTTCAGGTCATCAAACATCTTTCTCTATTTTCTTCTCTAGTCATAGAATATGCAGCATTGGCATTGGATTCTAGTTCATTTATGAAGGTGTCGATTAATTAAGTTGGACCAAAACAAAGCATCCATATGATCACCATATAATAAGCAAAAGTTTCCAATATCTCCTGGAAGTCAGCATCGGTAGACATTAGCGCATTGTCTCTTCTCTATGAACTTTCCAGCACCTTATTCATCATATGGAATTGAACACTAAACACAACATAAAAGCTGGTAGGCGATGCTTGAATATAAATTTTCATTTTAATGAATGTTTCACAAACATTTCCTAATCCCCACAACTAAGTATGTTCTCTTCTTTAAACAAATATGTAACTAACAACATGCATAGGAGTAAGTCATGTGTTTTGTAAAATTTAACAGTTCCTCCACATGATATTTTGTATCAGTACCTACTGTCAGTTTTTAAAGTTAAGTTATCATGATTCATGACAAGATATAGGAAATTCACAAATTTCACTACCTTATAAATACTAAGCACAATATTCAATACCAAAATGGAACTCAATATAACAAATGCATTTCCCATAAACATGGAAACAGGATATGATAAATGTAATGATGAAGGTGGTTGTGGATCAGATTTTGAAGAGATTTTGCTATGATCCAATGGATGTTGCAAGTCTTGGTTGATAAGATATGCAAGCAGAGGATTTAGAGCAATATATCTTTTGGAATAATGGCATTCCTCAATCTCGAGAATGAAGATGACCCTTTTTATAGTATCAAATACACAAATAAGCCTCTATCAAAGTACTTAAGGGAATGGAAAAGACTATTTCTTTTTCTTTATTGTTGCTATCCATAGTTATAGGCCTTCTTTTAAATTTGGGAAAAGTAAGATGGTTTGAATTTCATTAATGTTGCAGCTTTCATCATATTGGAATCCAGGATTCTAACATTCAACCTCAACAAATAAGGTGATACATAAACTATGGGATGCCATCATTTTTTTTTAATAGTCAAACAATCAGCTTGGCATCCATTATTATGGCATCAAGGCATGCTTTAGAGAAAGAAAAGTTCTTATGCATAATCATGAATTCAATGAACTCTCGTAATAAAATCTATTGACAAATTCTAAACTCTATGACAATACCAACCCAGAAATAGTTGCATTAACACTATAAGAGAAAAATTTTGTGATGTTGTTTTTGGCTTCAGCTTATTTATCTGTTCACTTCATGTCATGCTACAAGCAAATTTCGAGAGGATTAGTGTTCGTTTTTAATTATTTTGTCATGTTTTTTTCACATAAATTGTTCATAAAGGATTCATTTACATCAAACTATAAAGTGATGCTAACAATAATTGTTATGATATCTTGACTTCTTTTTGAAGCTAAACATTGTTTAAGGGAAGATGTAGTACTTGTTTGATGAGAATGGATGTCAATATCTTGATGCTATTGCTGCCATTGTGACAGTTTCCTTTGGGAATTGCAATCTAGATATTGTAAAATCCATCAGGAATCAAAATGAAACACTACAACATGCCACAACAATATATCTTCATCATGCAATAGCATATTTTGCAGAGGCACTAGCCTCCAAAATTCCTGGAATCTTAAGGTGTCCCTTCTCAATACCAAAGTTTGATGATGATAGTGGTAAAAATATAGTTTTGTATCTTAACAATTAGCATTTGGAAGTTGTTCGTAGGTTAGTCATGTGCTATTAAGCTTGAAAATTTGTAAAATTTTATGGTGTATATGTGTGAATATCATGGATCTGGAAGCTGTGATCTAATGTACTAGGTGATCAAGATGGAAGTCAAGTTATCAGATTCTATGAATCATTTTACCCATTGTCTTTCTTTGGTCTTTAATAAAATCACTTGAACTGGGAGGGGTTTGTTGAGGTACTTGCAGACTTGTAGTAAAGCTGAAGTCATAATACACTCAATTTATATTCATATAAGAAAATATATACAGTGTGATTGAAATTCTACAACAAGGATACCCTATTAAAATTTTACCACCGTCATCTATTACTGTGGTACTATAATCATGTTTTTTCTATCCATGGGTCTACAAAATAAATGGAATAAATTGAAACCTTTGATGTTATTTAACTAAAATGACAGCAGTGGACCTTTGACGGGATTAAGAGTTGATGTAGAGAATCTCACCTAGTGAAATAATTAGTCGTTCCTGTCACATCCCCGGTTTTGACCCCGTTTGCATGATGTATATAATGTAATTAATCATGGTGAGGAGCTAAAGGCAAAAGCCCCACCATCGATTTGGTTTTGTATGTTTCGGCAATAGGGATAGTTGCCGATGGTATGTCGTGCTATAAGGAACATTATAATTCGGCATCATGTAAACATGCACATCAATTAAAATAAACCACAACCAGCTACGGTAGTGCAACGTTGAATGAAAAGGGCATGGTTCCAAAGGATTAGGGGTGGGGGATGTCAAACCTTGGTTTATGGGGGCAAAACCCATGCTTTGCCACCTTGTTTGTTTTGCCACCTTTCTTGTCTCACCCAATCTCACCAACCTCTTCATTGGCTTGGTTTTGTTTGTTGGGGGGCAGTTATGGCTGGGGGATGAGGCAGTTATTACCTTTGGGAGTGGGGTGGCAGGACTGTCAGTCCTTTTCCCACACGCCCACTCCACCCACGACTGTCCATTCTTCTCTCCTTCACGCACTCTTTCCATGGCGGTTCATCTGTGCATGGATAGGAGGTCTGTTCGTTCCTCATGGTGGTTGGCTCACCCTCACGCATGGAGGATTGTTGACTCTCATGCTGTTCATTGGCCTGTGGATTCGCGCACATAGGAGAGGTTGTTTCCCCTCACGCGCAGGCTGGAATCCTCACGCAGACTTTGGGTATGTTTCCTCCGTGTTTTGCGATTTGGTGCAAGTTCTCTCATGCACAGAATGTTGGGGGTCGGTTTCCGATGGTGTAATCCGTGCTCACTGGGGGTGTTTGGGGATGTTGTTTCCCCCATGTTTTGTGGCTGTGGTGTCCAATTACGTTTTGGGCCACTGTGTATTTGTAGTGAGCCGCTTTCTGTTGTGGTCTGCGTTTGATTTCCCCGACTGATTGGCTGAGTCGTTTTCCCATGTTGTGAGCTGTGCTCACTGATTTCATTTTGGGATTGTGGTCTCCCATGCGTTTTGTTGGTTGTGGTGTCCAATTTCATTTTGGGCCACTGTGGATCTCCAATCCATTGGTGGATTTTTCCCTCTGTCCACGCTGGGAGTTGGCTTCTCCTCTGTTTGTGGGCTGTGTAAGTTGCCCAGCCATTACCTGGAGGAATTGGGTGTGCTATGGGCTGTTGATTTCTGATCTGCTGGCGGATTTTTCCCTGTTTTGGCACTGTGGATTGCTGCTATCGTTCCTGGTGTGTTTGTGGCTGCTGGAGTACCTTGGTCTTCGGTTGTAGCTGAGTTGTTTTGGCCACGTTAGGGCCAAGAACAACTCTGAGTTTCCTTGTAGGTTTGAGCTGTGTCTCACCTTTCATTTGGGATTGTCATCGGTTGTTTTTCTTTCTTCACTGGTCTGTGAAGGGTTTGATTGCTGCGGGTATGCAGTGGTTGGTCTTCGGATTGTGCTGGCTTGGCCGCTTGTTGAAGGCTTGTTAAACCCAGCAGTGTTTGGTTTGGTTTTTTTGTGTCCCCTCGGCTATGTGTAAGCCTGCAATTGTCCCTTAGTCCTTGAGGAATCATGCCTAGCTCGGGGGTGGCAGTGTTGCTGAGAGATTGATGAGCACGCTGGCCTATGGTTGGGTGGAACGTTGCAGCGATGTAGCTGGCTGTAGGCGAGTTATTCAGTGAATGATAAGTTTGTTGTCTATATTCCATCTCTGCAATTATATATTTGATGTCAATTGAATAATCATGGTGAACATGTGAATGCTGGAAACGTATGTGTGTGTTGCTCCCGCTGATTATTGAGTAACTGTGTATGTTGATGAATTATGCATCCTTGTATGCCTCATGATAAGCTTTTAATTTCAGCATTGTTTTTCCTGTTTATGTTCATGGGGTTGTTTTCCCAGCTGTATGTGGTCTTCGTCGCGTCCTCCTCGTCGGTCTGAGGGATGGGGACGTGACAGTTCTAAACATTGCATGGATTTCTTTACTGCTTTGATTTTTGTTTCTTTAGTCACTAATTTTAGGGGTTTTTCGTAAGTAACTTTTATTGTTGGGGCTGTGGGTAGGAAATTTAGAGACGACAACTCTTTGTCTGCAGTGACTGGATGTAATATCAAGCCTGAGTATTTGACACTAAGACTAAATAAAGGATTTCCCTATTCTATGTGAGCTATGTATGGCTAACTGTATCTGGAACTAAGTATTTATTTTTCTAGGTTGATGTTAACATTTTATTCCCATATTGTAATAGTCTATCGAATATAGCACAACTGACATTCCCATTATTTTTTCTCTTTTAGTATTTATCAGTGAGACCGATAGGCATAGTTAACATGTTTGAAAAGCTTGGAAAGTTCAAAATAAAAGGTTTATAAGTGTTCAGGATTTTAAGAAAAAAATGATTTCAAAACAAACCCCAATAAATAAAAAACTTAGAAGAAATTCAAAAATTGTAAGAGGGTTTTGAATTCAATAGCTACCTTAAACTCTCCATGGAATACAGTGAAAGTAGTCTCACTCCAAAACTTTCTAAACACAGGAAAATGATAAAAGATTCAGACCTTTGTTCAAAGAGTGATTGGGTCGTATGCCCCACCTTCTTAACGATTCCAAAAGCATGAATCGCATCTTTCCTACGATGCAAAGAATCTGGCTCTGAGTGTAGAAATTCAGGACAGTAGTAGATTAATTTTACCCATAACAATTATCAATTGATCATGCAAAATTGCTAACAATGGAGACTGAATATGGAGCTGTAACACAAAATTGTATTAACTGAGTGTACAATAGCCAACCATGTAATCACATAGGTTTCTGTATATATAGAATACATCAAGAGGTCAAATGCATAAGGAGGCATCCAAAACTAGCATAAAGCAGGCTTACTCAAAATAGGCAAATCCCCCATAGGTGTAAAAAGATGATCCCAAATATGTCATGGAGCTCACGAATTGGCAAGGGTGCATGGGAAAGCTAAAGAGTAGTGGAATGGAAGCTCATACATGCTTTTGCATGGATAAAAGAGTGGAGGATGAAGAGGGAAAAAACTAGTTCACCTCACCTAGTCTTGCTTTCCTATGTGCCTTAAAACACTGAAAAAGCAGGCAGTAAAGGAAAAAAAGAAGATAGGCACCTAGGAGGCCAGGAATAAAGCAAATTTGATTCCTAATTATTTCCCAAGCGCTACATGGGTCAAATATGGCAATA
>LPNX010996528.1:103840-120622 GCA_001517045.1 Pseudotsuga menziesii | reverse complement strand
GCTAGAGCTAGCCTGATGGAATCCATCTTTGCCACTGGGGAAAAGGTCTCATTGTAATCGATGCCATGAACCTGTGAGTAGCCTTTAGATACCAATCTAGCCTTGTACTTCAGTGGTGAACCATCAGCAGCAAATTTGGTCTTATAGACCCACTTACACTGGACTAACTTTCTTCCTGTAGGAAGATCCACTAGCTCCCATGTGTTGCTCTTCTGGAGTGAGTTGAACTCCTCCTTCATGGATGTTTGCCATCTTGGATATCCTGCTGCTTCTTCATATGTTTGAGTATTATACTCCACCATCAAATAACATTTTTCAGCAAACATAGGATCCTTCATGCACAGACCACTCTCAAATTGAGATCTAGTCCTCCTTGGGTCATTGGGATCCCCAGCTAGCTCTCCTGCTGCATGTAGTGTCTTGGCTGCCCATTTATGCCTTGTGTGGATGTTTGTATCTGCAATAAACTCATCTCCATCAGACAAATCAGAATCAGCATGTTCAACAAACTCTTTACTTACTTCTTGAGGTTCAGGTGGTGAAGAGGCTTCACCAACTTCCACTGCTGCAAGGGGTTCTTCTTCAAACTGAACACACCTTTCAATGAAGGATTTGTTTGTGCTCAAGTTTATCAACTTGTACCCTTTTGAATCTTTAGAGTATCCAACAAAAATACACTCTTGGCTTTGGGGCTACAAATCCTTCCTCTTCTCTGTCGGGGTTCTAGCCCATGCCTTTGAGCGAAAAATCCTGAAATGGGTCACATCTGGCTTGTGCCCACTCCATGCTTTGAAGGGAGTCATACCATCAAGCTATTTGTGAGGCACCCTATTCTGGATATAGGCTGCATAGTTGATAGCTTCGGCCCAGTACTTTGGTGGAAAAATTTTGGCCTCCATCATGCATGTTGCCATCTCCTTCAGTGATCTGTTCTTCCTCTCTGCAACACCATTTTGTTGTGGTGTGTAGGGGATAGAATGCTGCATCTAAATACCTGCATCTGCACAATAGTTAATAAACTCAGACTTGACATACTCACCACCATTGTCAGATCTAAGGACCTTGAGTTTCCTTCCACACTGGTTTTCAACCAAAGCCTTAAAGACTTTGAATAGGCCAAAAACTTCAGACTTGTGTTTCATGAAGTGAACCCAACAATACCTGGAAAAATCATCAATAAAGTTCAATGCATATTTGACCTGAATCATGGACATATGAGGGAATGGGCCAGCAACATCATTGTGAATCAGCTCGAGGGGTGTAGAGGTTCTCTCATGACTAGCTTTCTCAAATTTGTGCTCTGGGTGTTTTCCTAGGATACAACCTTGGCAGACTCCTTTGGAAAATTTTATCTTGGGAAACCCTATGACCATATATTTCTCACTAAGATCAGACAGATACTTGTAATTTAGATGGCCAAATATTTCATGCCATATCTTGCTAGCTTCATTAGCATGGATAAGAAGAGCAGAGGGGTTTGAGTAAGGTAGGAAGTGTGAAAACATGTATACCTTTTGAGCATGATTCGCTACTCCTTTTGCAATGACTCTACCACTTGAGATTTCTGTGATCTCAACTTCATCGAGGGAGAATATGACCTTCTTAGGAGACCTAGTGTGGGTCATCTGGTACACTGATAGGAGGTTGGAGGTGAGACCAGGGACATACAGCACATTTCTGAACTTACCATGATCAAGATCTATCCTTCCTTTACCTTTACTTTCAGTGAGAGAGTCATCTCCCAGTACAATAGATGGTCCTTTCGACATATCCAGTGAGGAGAAGGCCTCCTTTGTCGAAACCATGTGTCTTGAAGATCCATAATCAATGATAAAACTGGGTGAGCTTGATGTGCCAGCAACTAGAGCATGAACTCTCTCTCTGTCATCTAAACTTGATCCTCCTTCTCTCTTCTTTGAGCTTTCTGGAAGGGAGATTCCATTCTTCTCTAGCAGTTGAGTTAGCATGTCTATCTGCTTTTTCATACAAGAGCTTTCAGTGTGATTTCCCTTCGAACAATATCAGCACTTGTTCATTTCACCTTTGTTTTTCTTCTTCTGGGTATTTTTCTTGGGACCTTGTTGATCCTCTGGAGACTGATTCTTGTCTCTCTTTTGCTCAGGTGGATTTTTAGCTTTCTTTTTAGTTTTTGAATCCACCCTCGAATATCCAGCAATCAAAGCTTGATCTTTGGATGGTTTGATGGTGCCCATCATCACCAGCTTGTCCTGTTCTTGTGTGAGAGATTCCATGAAATCTGCAAAGCTAGGCATATTCCAGGTTCCAGTTGTGAGTTTTGTGGCATAGAAGGTCGAAACAAAGACTGAGTAGTCAGGTCCTAGCTTCAAGAGGATGGCCAATATGAGCTGATCATCTTTCTTTTCGATACTACACTGCTTCAGCTGCAAAACTAGTGCTTTGAACTTGGAGAAATATAGTTGCAGGGATTCAAAGCTACTGGGACTCAGAGAAATCAGCTCATTTTCGATCTGATGTCCCCTCATCTCATATGAATTCCCAAAAAGATCAGAAAGCTTCTCCCATACTTGTTCCGATGAAGTTAATCCATTGAGATGGAAAAGGAGGTCTCGAGAAATACTGAGACATAGGAGGCCATAAGCCTCATCTCTCCGATTGTGCCATTTGATCTTCTCTGCAGTAGCATTGGGCTCTGCTTCTATAGCAATATTCACCCTGTAGAGGCCTTTTTCTCTCAACAAAATCTCCATCTCTGCTTTCCATTCAAAATAGTTGAAAGGAGTCAAGATAGTTTTCTGTGAATCCATAGCTTTAGAAAATCTGTCCCGACTGTCAGTAGAAGGCTCCCATTATTGATGTCGAACTTGCAAAAAAAATTTTGAAGGAGAGTAACAACCTACAATGGCTCTGATACCATGTAGAAATTTAGGCCAGCAATAGATTAATTTTACCCACAACAATTATCAATTGATCATGCAAAATTGCTAACAATGGAGACTGAATATGGAGCTGTAACACAAAATTATATTAACTGAGTGTACAATAGCCAACCCTATAATCACATAGGTTTCTTTATATATAGAATACATCAAGAGGTCAAATGCATAAGGAGGCATCCAAAACTAGCATAAAGCAAGCTTACTCAAAATAGGCAAATTCCCCATAGGTGTAAAAAGGTGATCCCAAATCTGTCATGGAGCTCATGAATTGGCAAGGGCGCATGTGCAAGATAAATATTAGTGGAATGGCAGCTCATACATGCTTTTGCATGAAGAAAAGAGTGGAGGATGAAGAGGACAAAAAACTAGTTCACCTCACCTAGTCTTGCTTTCCTATGTGCCTTAAAACACTGAAAAAGCAGGCAGTAAAGCAAAAAAAGAAGATAGTCACCTAGGAGGCCAGGAATTAAGCAAATTTGATTCCTAAGGATTTCCTAAGCACTACATGGGTCAAATATGGCAAGTTTGACCTCTATGGATAGGCAATTAGCAACTTGCACAAGGTGGGACACATGAACTAGGAAAATAAGACAGAAATAATGAAATTAATGTCTAAGTGGATAAACTATGGGTTGATTATTCTAACACTGAGCTCCCAGAAGACATGATTCCAATGTTGATGTGCCCCTGATTAGATGCTTCTTGTGATGCCCTCAAATTTCACATTTTTGGAGGCTGAAGTACATGCTCTGTAGTGTATGGGAATGGAGCGAAACTAGAGAGGCGAGTAGTGGCACAATCCTAAAATACACTAGTGTGCAGCATGCAGCGCCATTGAAAATCATAGGGCCCCTTGCTTCCAATTCCGTGTGGTGGATGTGGTTTTCCTTCACAAGTGGTGCACTGACTTGATCAGACTACAATGCAATAGGCCTATGGATGCAAAAAACTGAGTGCCATGTTGGAATATAACCATTCATAATGATCTTCTTCTCATGGCTTTTTGATAGCTTGGCCTCTAATCTGGAAGACAATTGTAGTCGAATCAGTGGTCTAGCTATTATATTTTCCTTTTTTGAGAGTGAAAAGAGCTCTCTCAACCCTCATCGACGCATTTTTATTTTTGTGTTTTAGATACCACTCCACGTTAAAGTCGAGGCAGTATTCTGGTGCAAGTGCATCCCAATTATTGTAAGGTAACTTTCCAAAACCAACAAGAAAAATGTAATACATTTGGTACCTAATTTTGGTGAAGTGCATCATTCTCACAGTTCAATCAATAAAACTAGAATACCCCAAAGCGCGGGAAATGAAACACCAAAAATAACTTTGGTATATTTAAAATGAACAAATTATTTGTTAAAATTATGATTTAGAAAAGTTGATTCATGGCATAGAATACAAATGACAATGTGTAACTTTGTATGTATTTTTGTTTTTAACCAAAAAGTTGTATAATATTTTTATTTAATCAAAAAGAGTGAAAACATGCATAGTGATAAATGCTATAAAATCTCATAGTTCAAACATAAACAAAGATAAAATTTAAAAAAAACACACTTAAAACATAACCGAACGAAACACTTAGAATTTGATTGTGTTTGTAATTATATAATCATTGAGTAAGTTACATATTTATTTGATTTGCTTTGAAGCTATTTATATATATTTTTGTAGAAAAGAAAGAATATATCTTATACTATTTTGTAACAAATATGTGATTTAAAGAGAATTTGAACAATTGGTTTTCACCAACTAAGAAAAAGAAGTTTTTCTACATTTCAAGACTTGTACACAAATATTGTTGTCATATTAAACATTAATATGACCTAGGTGGTTTGCAGTTTTCTCATCAATTTTGTGTATTTACATCAATTCACCTAGGCTCTTCCACCATTTTGCAGAGCTTAGCACACCATGAATATGCTTTCTCTAAGGTGATTTGCAGTTTTCTCATCAACATGTGTAGTTACATCAATTCACTCTGAATTTGTAGTGTCGTTATTTATGATTTTGCAGTTGGTTTGTTATCCTTCATTCTCCACGACATATTGACTAATTACACCTATGTATTTTCAACAAATTTATAAGTTTCAAGTAGATCTGTTAAAGAAATTTTCCATGAGTTTGCCTTCGGAGCAATCAGTCCAAGGTAAATTTTAGTAGGTAGATATGAGTTTGGATGGGGAGCCTCACCAGATGTAGCCATAAGTAAAGGACCCATGAAGCACAACTATGCCACCACCACCATCAGTCCTTGCCTGATAGCCACCTCAGAGAAAGCGTATTCTATGATAAATATCCTTACAATTGAAACCCACATACCTGTAATCCCCATAGCACGTCTATTATAGAATGACCGAGCTCATTGCTCTAGTAATTGTAGAGTAACAATACAGATGTTGAGATAATGATCAATAATGTTTCGTTGTAAATGGTAATGGTTTTTGCAGTAAGAAGAAATAATATCAATGGTACTACTGCTACTCTCTGTCAATCCTTTGATGGACGAGTTCATTGCAACTTTCAACCCCGTTAGTCAATTGTTGTCTATGTGGTTCTCACCAACCAGCCAACAAACTGAGGGATCACTGATGGATAGTCATCACAAGGGCCCTGTAGAGGATAACAGGGTAGGATAAATTTACTTACAAAGCATTACCATCTCAATTATTCATCCTTCATAAATAAACTACAGATGTTATACGTTAAATCCATATCTAAGGTGATTATGTCAAATGTAGGATATGCCAGTATCTTATGTATATTGCAAGCTTAAGACAACCAATCTTACTTCCAGATTCCTATAGCCAGAGCAAGCCCCAGTTCTATTACTACCAACCATCTCAATAAGCCTGCGCAACCTCAAAGCCAGAGTGTTGCTCAAGAAGTTGTTTTTATTTTTATTGTCTGTGAAAGTAGGCTAGTGAGCATTCAACGGTGTGAAATGCTTGTTTGTTTATTCCATTTTAAACCAAGACCAAAATTTCCTTAAGAGTACAAAGAAATTTGGATTTTGTGTTAATATCGATATGCACTTCTTGTGCCCTGGATGTTCTTAGTAAAAATGAGGGTATGGATGGGGGGGGTTGTCCAAAACAACCTTGTAGGGTGACATTTTGGTAACACCATGAAAGGTGGTATTGTACTACCTTTCTGCAAGGAATGTGTAGGGGGGGTGGGGGAACTACTAAACCCAATGGCTAATAATACTTTTATGGTCAACACCTCACAACCTGTATTAATTGTTATTAACTACAATATCTCAAATTTTGTAGTATTCAGAAGTATTATGACATGTATCATCATTGTGGAAATCAAATTTGTAATCATCATCATCATTAATGCCATATGGTACATCAACATAATCTTCATCATCGTCAGCATTAAGTAAATCATGAACAAACTGATCGTCATCATTGTCATTGTGGCCATGCATATGCCATTAGTGTTCTTAATTACTAATCAACATTAAGATTCATGTCATGTAATTGTTAAGGTCAATTATATGTCGTTACATTCATTTATATGATAATAGGGTTGTTTATATGCCGTTATAGAAATTTTGGTTCCATTAGAATCAATTAGGATCCAAAAGTGACACCACATGCATAAGCATCATTGAAATCAACATCCACATCATCATCGTCATCATCATCATAAAATAAATCAACATTATTGTCAAAATCATAGTCATCATCATTGTCATCATTAATATACTTGCGATAATAATGAGCAAGGAGCCATACTACCTCACAAATGGATGATATAGTCTTATACTTATGAAATCATATCCATACGCTCCATCATAATTATCGTAATGCATCATCGTCATGTTCCTAGGGTCAATCATATGCCATTAGGGTCTATCAAATGTTGTTGGGGACACTCAAATTCCATTAGAGTACTTTAGGTGACATTAAGGTAATTTACCCCTCATTAAGATTAATCAATATCCAAAAGTGCCATGATTACGATCATTTAGGTGCCACTATGACAATCAAGATACAAAAGTACTATCACATGAATCATTATCATTAACATTGACATCAATATATCTGACATTATGTTGGACGTTTTCCAAACACAATTCCTAGCTCTAAACGTAGTGCAATTCCTAGCATGGTTCCTTTCAAAATTTCTGCCATTATTCCAAGCGCTATACATGGATCTATACATGTCACTATGTTGGTTTTTTTCTAGATGCAATTACTAGCTCTATACTTGGCTCTATATTGAATGTTTTTCTGATCGAAATTCATGGCATAATTCCTATCACTAACCCTAGATTAATATATGGTGTTATGTTATTCAGGACGTTTTTTGGAGGCTATTCTTGGCGTTATATGGGATGCTTTTGTGGATGATAATTATTGTCCAAAATAGCACCAACTTTTAAAAAGGGACACTAGTTGGGGTGATAATTGGAATGCTAATAAGGACGTTAATTGGGATTCCAATTAGGATGCTAATTAACCTGCAAATTAGCACCAAATTTTAAAAAGGGATGCAAATAACACCTTTAAAAGTTCCATCCCATTGAAAAGTAGCCATGTTTTCTAAAATTGATAGTGGATGCTAAAAGGAAGCTAAAAGAGATGCTAATCATAGGGTTTTGTTTTAGTGATGCTCAACACAAATTTTCCATAGTTCATGTGCTCCAGAGCTTCTCGTTCAACAAAAACATCAAATACTCATGTGCTCCAGAGATTATTTCTCAACACAAACATCAAATAATCATATGCCTCAGAGCTCACAATGAACACAAACATCTCATCAATTATGTGCTTCACGGTCCATGCCCAAGACATGAAATCATATACATAAAACATATGCATTTGGATTACGCTTAGTATATCAAAAAAATAATCAATCTCATGTGCAGTGGGGTATTATACCCCATATACAAAATAAAACTTCAAAGGAACATCACATGCAATGGAAGTTATGCCCATAAGTGTTAGGTCAAAAATTTGAGATATTACATCCCTCCCTACTTAGAACAACACTATCCCTAGTGTTCTAGGTACTAGGAATGAAATCTTGAAACAAGGCGGGGTAAACCTCTATCATGGTTGCTTCATTCAGCCAAGTAGATTCATCATCTTCAAAGTGCTTCCATTACACTTTTAGTTGGACTATGGTGTGCTTCTTCAACTGCATCTCTCTCTTGTCCAGTATGTGAAGGGGTTCAAGTACAAACTCCCCTTCAATTTCTACCTGCAACAAGGACCAATCAATGACATGCTTAGTATCATATACATATTTCTTTAATAAGGATGCGTGGAAAAAATTATGAAATATTATGTGAGCAAGTAAATCTAGTTCATATGCCATTGGAACTCTCTTAGCTAGTATCTCAAAGTGTCCACAAAATATTGGTTCCAACTTTTTGCACCTCCCCAAACTCAATGAGCTCATCTTTGTTTTTAATTTTAAGTAAACATGGTCCCCTATATGATAATATTTATATTTTCTTTTATTATCTGCGTAACTCATCTGGTGGGGCTTGTGCTTCATTAAGGTTCTATTGGACCTTGGTGACCAATTGTTCCAACTCTTTTATTAAATCAGGCCCTAACATGAGCTGGTCCACTGGGCTATCCCAAGTCACTGATGTCCTACACTTTTGGCCATAGAGTACCTCGAAGGGACTCATCTTGGTGGATGTCTGGTATCTGTTGTTATATGCAAATTCTGTGAGACGCAAATAATCCTCCCACTTGGTGGGTTTGTTCATGACATACATCCTAAGCATGTCTTCTAAAATCTAGTTTACCTGTTTTGTCTACCCATCCGTATGTGGGTGGTAAGAAATACTAAAATTTAACTACATCTCTAATATGGATAATTAGGATCTCCAAACTTCCCGATAAAATTTGTATCTTGATCCGAGATGATTACCTTGGGTATCTCGTGCAATTTTGATTATATCATTTAAGAAGATGTTGGCAATGTGAACTTCCTTATAGGTCGACTTCACTAGAATGAAGTGTGCTACTTTTGACAAATTGTCAGCTACTACAAATATAAAGTCATTTTGATTCTCTCTTTGGTAGACCCGTAATAAAATCCGTACTAATAATCTCACACTTCCATTTCGGAATGGGTAATGGCTGCAGCAATCCCTAAGGATGTTGGTGCTCAACTTTGACTAGTTGACATTCCTGACATTTCGCGATAAACAATGCTATGTCAGTCTTTAACTTAGGCCATAAAATTGTTTCTTTACAAAAAATATCATCTTTTGATATCATGGATGTCCTGAGTAGGGTGTCCGATGAAATTCCATGAAGATGTTGGACATGATGTCCCCTCCTCCAAGAACTTACAATCTTTCTTTGGACCACAACATTCCAGTTTCATCTACCTTATACTCTTTTTGTTGTTGAAACAACATGTCCTTTTGGAAATTCTTGAGGATTTCAACATACAAAAGGTCAAATTCATTGGTCGTTTCAACCCTCATGTAAATATAAATCAGTTTGACTTAAAATCACCACATATAACATATGAGCTCATTGACTTAAAGCATCAACAATTTTATTCTCCTCACCCTTTATATTCTCTAACTTAAAATGGTACTTGGTAAGGAAATCCAACCATCTAGCTTTCCTGGAATTTAAATTCGGTTCATGAAATAGATACTTCAGACTCAGGTTCTCTATCTTTAGAATAAATTTCTTCCCCATGAGATAATGCCTCCACTTCTTCAAGCCGTGGATGATGGATGCTAACTCAAGATCATGGGTGGGGTAGTTTTGTTTGTGTTCATTTAACTTATGTGATTCACAATATAATATCATGCAATCATTCTGTAAGAGGACTCCTCCGATCCCTTCCCTTCTTGCATTCATGCAAACAACGAAATCCCCATCGGGATCCACAATTTGTAGTATTGGTGTAGTCATCAAAAACTATTTAATATTCTCAAAACTTTTTTGACACTTGGTTATCCATAAGAACTTGTTTTCCTTCTTTTGCAAAGCAGTCATGGGACAAGCTATCCTTGAAAATTTCTCAATGAACTTTTGGTAGTAACTATCTAATCCCAAAAAGGACCTAATGTTTTTGACACTAGTAGGGGTAGGCAAATACTCTATGGATTTAATCTTTTCCAAGCCAACTGCTATCCCCTTCTCAAATATTATGTGACCCGGGTACTATATCTTTGGTTTGTAAAAATCACATTTACTAAACTTGGCATAGAGCTGGTGTTCACATAACACCTGTAGTACTATATGTATATGCTCTTCGTGTCCCTCTTTAATCTTAGAGTAAACTAGGATTTCGTCTATAAATACCAATACAAATTTATCCAGGTATTTACTAAATATATTGTTCATCAAACATAGAAAGGTCACGGGTGCATTGTTCAACTCAAATGGAATTACTACAAACTCGTAGTGGCCATATCTCATACGGAAAGAGGTTTTATGAATATTCTCATCGTGGATCTGTAGCTGATGGTATATGGATCGCATGTCCATCTGTGAAAATATCTTGGCTCCTCCTACCTGATAAAACAAGTCATCAATCATAGGGAGTGGGTATCAGTTCTTGATGGTCATCTTATTAAGTTGGTGGTAATCGATGCACATCTGTATCATACTGTCATTCTTCATTACGAAAATTATCAGTGCTCCCTAAGGGGACACACTAGGTCAGATATAACCCTTCTCAATCAAATCCTGCAACTGTAACTTGAGCTCCACCAACTCTGGTGAACTCATGCGGTAAAGGGATTTTGAATCCTTAAATAACCCTTGTGTCAGTTCTATGGAAAAATATAAGTCTCATTTTGATGGTAATCCTAGTATTTCCTTAGGAAATACATTCATAAATTCTATGAGGATTGGAAAGTCCTGAATGCGTTATTTTGTTTTAACTTCTACATCATGGATGTTCACTACAAATAATTTTCATCCCTTACTAATGCACTTGTTTTCTTGTAACGCAAATATTTTCCTTACAGAAACCTTCTTAAGTATGTCTTGAATATTTACTTGATTCCCTTGGCTATCTGTACACAAGATTGACTTGTGTAGACAATCGAGCATGACATGGTGTTCTTCCAACCAGTCCATGTTGATAGGTATATCATACAATCATAATGGTAAAATATTCATATTTATCCTACCAGGAAAACCATTCAATCTTACCTCCCAATCTCTAACTATTTCATAAACCTTTCATTTCGTACCCATGAATAATTTCTCCGCCCAGGGTTTCTCATGTTTAGCTTTTTCTAGTTTACACAAATAAACAATTTTAGGTGATACATAGCTTTGGCAAGCACTGGGGTCAATAAATATTGAAATAGAAGTGTTGGAAACCTTACCTTTTATTTCAACCATAGTATCCTGATGGTATTCCCTTCGGCCATCCAAGACTGCATTAATCCTCGGTGTTCCAGATATGTCCTCTACCATTGGTTCTTCCTATAAATTGTGCAAGACCCCGTTGGTATTGTTCTTATAGTCTCATGCATAATGGGGCCCTGGGAATTTCCAAAATTTGATTTGCAACGGGGAAACATTGGCTCCCCCATTTGCTACCAATCTGTTAGCATTTGGAGCTGGTACATATGGCTTTGTACTTGTCTTGTGGAAGTTCTTATTGGATGGAAAACTGTTGTTCTATTTTTTGTAAGGCGATGGGTTGAAACATGGTTTGCTATTTTTTGAGACAGACCTAGACATGTCTCTACTTCTATTGATGTTTTAATACCTTAGTTGTCCATTCTCATAGCAAAGGCTAGCTTTATGTAGGGTAGCATCCATAGTATTAGGCATGCCAAATTCAATTCTCTCTTGAAAATTGGGAGGAAGAAATCGAAAAAACTATTGTATTTTCACTTTCTCATCTTTTATATAAGGTATGTAGTGTAACAAATCCAAAAATATGTTGATTAAAGAATCCATGGTCATGGAACCCATTCTTAACTCGTGAAATTATTTCACCTTCCTGTCGAAGAATCTTTCAAACATGTATTTCTCTTGAAAAAGTCTGCGAAAGTTGGTCCATCGTATTTCATTTACCTACTCTTTCTTGGTATGCTTTAGGTATCTCCACCATCTAGCTACTTTTCCATTTAAATTATAGATGGCTAGATAGGATTTCATCTCACTCAAGTAGTTGTGCACTCAAAATTACTTTCTCATACATAGAATCCATTCTTCATATTTATCCTCATTGTTCATATCCCCTTCATAGGTTGGGGATCTTATCTTTCTGAACTCTCCTTCGAGGTTGTCATCATTCATTGGTTTCTTTCTGCAAGGACAAAAAGAGCTATCACTAGAAATGATGTGATAATCTCTTTTTGAAGGTTCAAGGGTTTGTTCTTCTTTTCCTTCTTCCTTTGGGATGCTGGCCCGTTTATGATAAAACTCTTTCTTGGACTTGTTGGTTGAATGAGTGGGCTGCCCATGCAGGATTCCTCCTATCATGTTTCATAATAAATCTTCATTAATTGCTTGCTGCTCTTTTATTTAATTCATATTATCATAATTTAAACTCTATAAGTCTTCTTGCAGACTTTGTATGGTTTGCAGTATATCAAAATTTAATTCAACCCCCAGTTCTTCTTCCCATGTCAAGGTATTCAGTTTTCCTTACCGACTATTGTCTTCTTCCATGTTCATGATCTGAACTATTCTTTGAATCCTGCAATATAAAAAAAATTATAACAATAATTTTTCTGTTAGTTAACAAAATTTCAAATACATAATTTATTTTCTGCAACGAATGTTTAGCATGCCCATTAGGTCTCTCAGTGTTGAATGTGGGCTCTTATACCATTTGTAATGTCCCTAAAAATTGGAAATAACAAAAATTTTGTAGGCTAGTTAAATACTATATTTCATGGACATTATTTATCTTTTGAGGCATGTATATATCCTTGTTTACTAGATCTAAGTATCGTAAGCGACCTTTCCCATTTTATGTATTTCCCTATGTAATGCTGATATGTTTATGTGCTATGGTTATTTTATGTGGATTTGTTTATATGATTACTCTGTTGGTATTTACTACTAACATACATTTGCATATGTTGGTTTTGTTACGTCTTACTTCCTATTTATATGTCTTGTCTTTCATTTATGGTTTTATTTTTTAAAATATCTAGCTTGCTTTTAAGTGTCAAGAGGTGGAGTGGTGGGGTTTTATCCCTTGAGAGACCACTCAGATAGGTAAAAAGGTCCTTTCTTCTTTTACAGGGTTTACTTAGTTCATTGTGAACTAATGCAAACTTCCACTGTTGTGCATGTTATATTTATATCTGAGCTACACTATCCTATTCATAACTGGAGATAAGAGGACTAAAGTCCTAACCTAGTTGTTCCTACGCTTTATGTTTATACAAAGTTGAAAGTATATGGTTTAAATCTTTATGGCTTTCATTATATTGATGTTTAAGGTTATGCACCCTTATCCACTTTGATATTTAGTTTATAACATGTAACTCCTTAAAGTATAAAGCCTAGGCTTTAAGGCATGATCCTTTATCATGGAAGAACTTTGTAAAATTTTATTGCAAACCTTTTAAGCGGGCAATCCCTGTGAAACGCAAAGGCCCTTACCTATGCGTGTATGTTTGACAGAGTACTGAACTCTGGTTTGGGAGGTTTTATCGCTATCTAAAATTAATTAATGGATTTGATAGTTGGTTTGGGTCCTTTTTACAATTTGGGAATCCAAGGGATGCAACTGTATTTACCTTTCTTATGAAGTTTGAAGTGTAAATACTTTGGGGTGAGTCATGTCTATCAAGAGGAAGACTCAACTCTGTCTATAAAATTTCATTTGTGTTTCAACGTATGGGTTTAACGTTTTAATGGAAGAGCTCCCTGTTTGGATTTAATTGATGCAAATACTTTGGAATTACAGTGTCATTTCTTGCAATGGCACTATGTAAATCATGACTATGTTATTTTACTTTTTATGTATTATATTTGTTGAATGTATGGATTATTATCGTGGCTAGTGTTTCTTATTACAACCATGAGCTTGGCTCAGCCCTTAAGTGAACATGTTTCCTCGACATATGGTTTCTATGTTTATTATAGGTCGTGACTATGTATTCGTTGATAGTAGAGATTAATTACTATTTTTAAGGTCAGGGTTTCTCTTTACAACCATGGTATTGGAATTTTTAGGCTCAGCCTTTAGATGGATAAACAACTTTGATTATAATAGTTTAATTTATATGAGGGTAGAATGAATGGGTAGAGAGTGGCTCTGTTTTCTGGATTTTGGTGGTTTAAAATTAAACTATAATCGATATCCTGAAAGGAAAAAACCCTTCACTGTGTATGTTGCAATGTTTATAAATTTGTGTTTAATATTGATACCTTTAGGATTTAATCCTAGGAATGTAATCATTTTAGATATGTTTTTAATGTTGTAATCCTACAGGATTCGATCCTGAGTTGTCCTAACACTTGGACTGGTGTTTAACTCGACGTTTATGTTTTTAATTTGAAAATGATTCCTACATGATTCAACCCTTGGCTTTAAAATGAAATATGTTGGTAGTTTTTGGTTGGCACTCCACAATATTTGACCCTGGGTGCGCTATATTGGTTAATAAATTGGTTTATATAAACACATGTTTGGTTCTTGCACTTAGTTTATAGTAGTTTATATATTTGTAATATTTCTTTTACCTATAGCCAAACCTTAGCAAGTTTCAATGGCTGGGCTCTTGTGTAGAGGCTTTTGAAATCTAAGGAAAGCAAATGTGACGATCAAGAAACAATGTTTAAGGAATATAATCTATATTTTCCTAACTAGGTAATCATGGTTTTAAGTAAACAAGAAACTCTTGGAGCATAATCTCTACTAATGGGGTTTGTATGAACATGAAATTAGGTTTTAAGTTATGTAAACAAAATAAACCTAGATTTTCTTTTAAGGATCTGTAAAAAAATAAACGTAGATACATCAAGCACATAATATACATATTTTCATTTCACATTATAATCCCTTCATTTAAAAAAAAAATTCTATGAATTGTAAGGAAGATAAAAAAATCTCATACCTGCAATTTGAAGGTATTTTAATGGCTGGAAACACTGCACACTGAAGAACACAATATTAACAAGAACATAGACAATTTTGACCTAATATCTGTGAACCGAATAACTTGGAAACTACCATGTTCCACCCAACCATGACCCAGAACCATTCTTGGTTTCAATCTATATTCACCTGAGTTGGTTCTAACATGCAAGTAGCTTAGATATCCTAAAGGTAAGGCTTCCCTATCTAGAATAATAGGTTTTGTACCAGTTTTCTTTTCCCCTTGGGAAAAATGCTATCCAAGAACTCTCTTGAGAATAATAATCAGGTAGAATATATGGAAGATCAAAATATCCCCAAGCCTCTCTTTGTCTTGAGTATTTATAAAAAATATTTAGGAAAATGACCAGTTAAATCAATAATCATTTGTTTTCTTGAAATAGCCCTTTTTACTTAATTTAGGTGAATTTAATATTTTTTATTTTAACTTGTGAACTGTTTGACTAGTTCCTATTTTGACTCTTTTAGGTATTTAAATATTTAATTAATATTAGTATTTAATAACAATACATAGATACTTTCATTTTTATTTATAGTTACATAGGCTTACTCTTGTATATATATATATATATATATATAGAGAGAGAGAGAGAGAGAGAGAGAGAGAGAGAGAGAGACCATATATATATTATTGTTAATTTTTTTACTTTGGGTATCATATAGCATGATCCCAAATCACATAATACTTTTATTTTAGCTTATAGTCACTTCTTTATTAAGGCATTCAGGTAGGGGCTAGGTCAGGTAGGTTAGATAGCTCGAAACCTCCTTGCATGCTGGATTACCTCATATAACATAGTAGTTTTCCAGTACTTGATGAGACACAGAAATTTAAATTTTCATTTAATTACTTAAAAATAAGTAATATGAGATCGATGTTTTATCACAGTCATGTTCACTAAACATATCAATTTTTCAGTAACTCCTAGCATTTATTCAGATCACATACTCATCGCTAAGAGACATGGAGTTACAACTTAGTTCAATTCTAGGGATCCTCACTAAAAACTAATGCTAGGATGTATTTGTAGGATACAAATAGGGATACAATGGACAAGAATCCAATGTTCAAGAGCTTATGCTCAACATCAACTTGGAATTCCCCAGCGCTTATTCTCAACACTTCCAATATCTTTTCATTTGCTTCAGAGCTTCATTCTCAACACAAATGTTTCATAACTCATGTGGTCCAGAGCTTCTTGTTCAACATGAACATCAAATACTCGTGTGCTCCAGAGCTTCTTGATCAACACAAACATCAAATACTCATGTGCTCCATAGCTTCTCGCTCGACACAAGCATCAAATATTCATGTACCTTAGAGCTCATGCTCAACACAAACATCTCATAAATTATGTACTTGAGGGTCCACTCCCAACAAATGAAATCATATACATAAAACATATGCATTTGGCTTATGCCCAATATATCAAACAAATAATCATTCTCATGTGTACTGGAGTCTTATGCCCCATATACAAAATAAAATATCAAAGCAACATCACATGCAATAGGACTTATTCCCATAAGTTTTAGGTCAAAAATTCACGATATTACACATTTCCATATACATGATAGATAAACAAACATTAGTTATAACATTGTACTCGTAGTCTGTTGTCTTCCATGTGTAGGGCCCATGTCAATCAATAATGATCTACTTCATTTATGGTAATACCATAGACAAGGTACTGTTAAATTCAAACCAATGTAATTAAAAATAGCTTAAACCTATATGTATGGGCTTTGTTTCATCTATATTAATAACGAATTCAAT
>LPNX010996528.1:79544-103789 GCA_001517045.1 Pseudotsuga menziesii | reverse complement strand
TTTACAATATTAAATATGTGTAACTTTATATACTCAATGAGTAAATTAGACTTAAGCTCTAAATCATGACACCGTTCACATCATTTTAAGTTCAGGGTTTTTCAACCAACAAATGAGTATCAAACTACTCGACAAGTATCAATCAAAGATCTATCAACTATCTGAGGACATGGCAGATGGGAAGCTTGTAAACAATATCCACCTAATAGGAGGGAACTGATGACACCCATGGCCTAGAAAGGAACTAGTGTGTTGTGAGGAATTACCAGTTAAATGGTGATGAAATGAAAGTAGGAGAAAAGTATTCTCTAAACCAACAAACAGGAACGAGAGCAATTCCTTTCTAAATGCTCCCAGCCCTCTTCCTCACGCAAACCATTCTTTGAAAATATATAGTGCAGTTGGTTGAGAGTGTCTAAATCCTTTGGCAGGTTTCCATTCACTCTAGAGGCTTGGGATATTATCCCATCTCACCTCCCTAACTCTACATTTAATCGTGTGCCTCTAGCAAATTATACAACATCTATGGTAGCCATGGCTAGGATATCAGCACAAGATAGCGTGTTGTGGGACATGTTTTATACAACTTGCTTGGCCTTGATTCTAGTAGCGAATCCATCACCAACTAGTGACAAGTTGTCTGTAAAATCTTTCTAAGGTGTGTTATTTGGAGTAGACTCGATAATGATAGAGGCACCACATCCGTCAACAAAGAATTCATAGAAGAAGAGCCACAATGTGGTAGGAATTGTTACAAACATTTGCCAAAAATTCTAAGTAACAATATCCTTTAAAACAATTCAACGGTGGGACATGTTGTTGCATAAAAATTCAGATGAAGTTGAGATAATCCTTTGCTTACACAGAGTCCCAACAATATGAAAATAACTAACCTGAAAAGCACCAATGGATTCCTAAAAGGTTTCTTTGAGCCCATGATGGCTACAGTATTCAATAAAATTGTAGATAATCTCTTATCTAAGAACTCAATTATTAAATCTTTGGCCCTTTGAGACCAGCACAACTCTATATAATAATTAACGATTTAGCTGTGGTATGTGGCAGGAATCTTATGGCTCAAGTTGACAAAGTAAAAGTAAAATTTTCAAGGGTTAATCCCCTTGTCTCTTTACATCCCCTTTGAACTATTTTATTTTGCAGTAGGTATGGGCATTTGAACCATACTCTCATACCATGTGTAGCGACCCCCCAAGGGGTTTGATAAATACAACTAAGTTCATGCATATTTTTTACTAAACGGATCACATCTAAGTAAAGTTAAACATATGTTGACGGTTCTTTTATTTCAAACTTCTAATATCCCATAAAAAAACTAATTTAAATTTCATCATTGCACATGAATACAAACCTTAAGATCTTATTCGATGGTACAACTACTTTTAATAATTTTAGCAATAGTAGAATAAATGTTGATATTTCTAGTCGTTGTCGTTTGAGGAAAAGGATGAAGGTTTCTTTGTCATCAATCCAGTATATTTTTTTTCATCTAATCGCCAATCATGTCGGATCCACAAGTTCCCCCCCTACCATACCTCCCCTTCTCTGCGGACTCTGAGCTTGACGAGGTTGACAATACCTTGCAAGCAATGGAAGTACATCATGAGGCTGCTACTCAGATTTTCCCAACCTTACTCACATCATACTGAACCACACTCTTCCACAATCACCTTAGAGCCACCAAACTGGTTTAGGATCCAAACTATGGCAGAACCAAAGAAGAAGATGAATATCCTTCATTCTTCCTTTTCTTTAGCTTTTATTAACTTTTTTGTTAATTCTCATGGATCTCATGCACCAATTTGAGTTAAATTTTCAACTTAAATTAATTAATTAATTTTTTTCATTACCTATCCACTTTTTAGTTATCTTTAGTTCTCTCATTCTTTTCTGATTAATGAGGATTTCACTTTAATTCAAGTTCTGTAATTTACTCTGTTAACTGATTTCTTAATTTACCTTTATTTCAATTTATTTATTTATCATTTAATTTATTTATTATTTACTTAAGGTTCTTTATGATTAATTAATTATTTCCCTTAATTAAAATAGATGTTGATTACTATCGCATTCTCGTTGCAACCCAAAAGATCAAGGTGTTATTCTCCCATCATGCTCTTCTGATAATTCCCATAGAGTAGGAGTTGGTTATGACAATTTATCCAATGTTACCTCAGTTCTCCTACCATGTGAAGATGCAGATGGTTCATAGGGAATAACGACTAATCCTTATTTTGCACCTCCCAATACAATCTTCATGAGTGACTGACTCCTAGGCTACCCTCACGACACACTTATCTCATGAACTGCATTTTTCCTCACTCTATTCAAAGCTCATCGCACCATCCATTTTTCTATAATTACACATATAATATTTCAATCCATTTCACCTGATGTGAATTGATTGGAAATCGTTTCCCATCACCTGCACATATAACAACCCATGAATAAAACCTCATACATAATATTTCAACCATAACAAAAACATCAATTGACCTCAACTATCGAGGTTTCCTAAATCATCCATATCCCATGCATGCTAGTGCATCAAACATATCACAATTAAATATTTATTATAAATAATATTGATATCACTTTCCATAGTCATCGACTTAGGTAGAGTCTTTGTATATTGATGTTTTCTTGTGTTTCATGTACCTTCCTTTCATGTCACAATTGGCATACCATTAGAGTATATGCTACATAAATTTTGTTAATAATTTATTACTATAAACATTATACAACTTTAATTCATTGTTGATAACTTCACATGATTTTTCATTCACAATTAAAATCATAATATCATTGCATTCATAATGGACCAAATGTCGAAAACTCATCGATATGTCATATAATTCTTCTTGGGTTATACCTCATCAATAATATATTGCTTCATACATGTCCAGGTCATAAGAAACTAGATGTCCTCAAAATTACATCCATACAAAGTTTTAGATCTCAAATAAACAAAGATTCAGGTCATTCCACATAAAATTCCCTCAATTAATAGTTATTCTTATCTCAAGATCTAGGGTAAAAACAGGGTGTTACATGCATACACGCACATATTCTAACCACAAATAAATTTCGTGGATTATTGTAAAAACAATTACATTTGTATTTATTGCAGGTAAATAAATGGAGGTTAAGTGCACAAAAAAAAATTCATAGTGCCTCTACCTTGGATGATCATTCTGTAAATTCATGTTTTCCATCAGTTTTTTTGTTCTTCTATTCGATGCGGGTTTGCATCTTGAGACTTGGTTTTCAAAACAATAATGATAACATATATATTGTAGTACAAATAGAAATAAGTATATGTATGTATTGTTATTTCCTTCATATTGTTGTGGTATTCTAACTATGTTTTCCTTGTGACTTTGCAGATCGATCCACGACGTTTCCAGTGTAGCATAGGGCACATTTTCACTTGTTTATTTCATAAGTTTCTATTATGCTCTATTTTATTTTAATGTAATAAGGCATCTGGATCTAGATTTGGAACCATGGCTCTGATCCCATGTGTCGGGACCAGTCCTAGTCCCTAAATTGATAATATATCCTAACTTGTGTTAAATAATTTCAATCTCTCATTTATTTGTGTGTGTTTGTTTTGTTTAATTTGAAGATCAAAGTTCATGATTAATATGCATATGTGCAAGTATAAGCAATATAATACATATGCGTATAGTGATAAATTTACTAGCATAAAATTTACATCATATGGTAGTAATAGAACAACATGTACATCTTTCTTTTCATACAACTTATATAAACAAAAGTTGTGAATATTGAGGAAAGTACCTATATGATAATATTTTCCTTTGTATATTTGTCCCTCTTGATTTTCCCTTGCAACTCCCTCAACTTGGAAAACCCCCTTTAGAATAATTGTAGATCCTTTCAAACTCAATCAACTAAATCAGTTCACCACCCTCCCAACTAGGAATGTCTTATCGACTTCCTAGCTCCAAGAACTAGGTTCTTGTATCCTCGAGCATTAGAGGAAATTTCAACTCAAAATGGGCCTCCTAAAATGAACTAATAAAATAATAGTTAAAATAATAAAATAATATCTATTAATTTTGGAGGAATAAAAGAAAACAATTATTTTGTTGTTTGTATCTTTGACATATCTCCCTGTGTTTTTACTCAAATTTCGATCGGGAGAGCTCGTTGGATGTGGAATTAAATTCCGTATCCAACGAGTACCCACTCGGCATACTTTTGACGGACCCCGCTACCCCAAAAATAAGAAATACCTGAAAAAATGAAATGATGACATCATCATTTCATTTTTTCAGGTATTTCTTATTTTTGGGGTAGCGGGGTCCATCAAAAGTATTCCGAGTGGGTACTCGTTGGATGCGGAATTTAACTCCGCATCCAACGAGCTCTCTCGATCGAAATTTGAGTAAAAACACAGGGAGATATGTAAAAAATACAAACAAAAAAAGTAGTTTTTTTTTTATGATACCTATCCCCAAATTTATATTAAAAAAGTGTTTAAGAACTATATGGTATTTCAAATTTAAAGCAATTTCATTGGCTAACACATGATGACATGGAATTTGAATAAAAGTTAAAAGGCCCATTTTGAGTTGAAATTTCCTCTAATGCCCAAAACCTAAGTACATGTCCAGCTACTGCAAATCCTACCCTTACGAACATAAAACCATCATCCTCTGAAATATTTTCTTAATACCCATCTCTCCTTCTAAATCAATCTGACTCCTTTTTTATCTCTCTCTTCCCTCCCTTCACCAACTCTTTACTACCTTGTGCCTTTGTTAAATTCATATCCAACTTACTTATCCACTAAGTCAAGGTTCATCTACTTTTTCACCCAATCCATATTCTATGTAAATCCTATTAAATTTCATGAACCATAGATCTACAATCCAAAGTGAGATCTATCTGAAAAGAAGTATGCAGTGGAATTATGAAATCAATGTAAACTAAACAATAGATTCATGACAGAAATCTCACACAAATAGGACAAGTATTGCTCAGATTATCATAACATTAATATTCATTAATTAAAGACTAGTACAATGGTAGTACAATAAGTAGAATTCGAATGATAAAGATAGGATTCGAATCTACCAACTCTAATTGTCCGATTAGCTAACTCAGTGTGGAAAAATCACATCTATAGATCACTAGTCTAACTACAGATGAATAAATCAGTATACAATCAGTTAATTGATGAGGTAGGTGGACAAAAGGCACCACATTCCCTTGAATCATGCAAAATTGGTGTTAGGCTAACTGATTTTGATGTAACCGATAGTAACTAGAGCGTAACTTAATGTAATTGCTTACCTACCAAGGACTACTGAAGGAGATTGCTGGTGGCACTCATAGTGGACTCCTAAAATGTAGGGATTGGTCCCTAGGGTGCATAAAATCATGCATGAAAATGTAGTGAGTGGAATATAACCCATAGGTGTGTCCCGCATACTCTAGTATAGTGATAATAACCTCATAAGTTAGGAAAAATGACCAAATATACTATGTTGGATAAAGGAGGATTAATTAATCCTAACACCCCTACTTAATCCTAACCTTGTACAACTTGGGACCTCGAATCTATGCCAAAATTCACCCATAAAATCTAAATGAAGTAAAGTATTGCTTAATAAAATAAGGAAATGGGGAAAACCTCATGGGATCTCCCCTCCCCCTCAAAATAAGAAGGAATCACGAAACAATGAATCAAGTATCTACACCGAGAAGAGATCTGTGATAAAAAAATATATTTTTAGTGAAGGACTTGATAAAAATATCTACAATCTGCTCCATTGTAGGGAAGTAATGTAATATGATAGTCTTGTCATGCACTAGTTTCTAAATTTAATGCACGTGTACTTCAATATCCTTTGTTCGTTTCTTTTGAACTTGATAATTGGATATCTTTCTGGTAATCTGGTTGTCGCAATAGATGTCTACTAAAGGTGAAGTGTGAATCCTAAATTCTATCAAGATTCCATGAAACCAAAATGCCTAAATAACTGCATTCACATCCCCCCTATACTTTTTTTTTTTTAAGAGAGTGCAATTGTTGCTTTGTTTTTACTGGAACAACAAATTGACCCAGATACCAACATAAACAAAAAAATTGAAGTGGATTCTCTATCATTCCCATCTCCGGCCCAGTATAAATATGTGAAGCGAATGAGATTTAATTGTTCACCAATTCTATAATTGATCCCATAGTCTCTAGTACCCTGCACCTAGTGCAAGATGCACTTTGATGCATTCTAGTGTATCTCATGTGGCTCCTGCATGTATCTAGTAGCAACACACATAACATAGGATATATTTGGTCTTGAATGTGTGAGGTATAGAAGGCTCCCAATGAGATATCTGAAAAGAGTGTTGTCAACCAATGGTGTAGAACCACCTTCTTCTAGCCTAATTCTAGATAGGAAGGGAAAATGGGTTACTTTACAGTTTTCCATGTGGAATATTTTAAGAAAATATAATGAGTATCTATACTGTGATGTCATGAATCCCAAAGTCTTTTGAATTACTTAGAGACCAATGAAATTTTTTAATGGTCCTAGATGTGTCATAGTGATTGCTTTGTTCAAAGCTAATTTGACGGTTCTCAATCCAATAGAAGAGTAATTGGTAATGAGAAAGTCGTCCACATATAGGACAATCAACAACAATTATCCCTCTTTCTTCTACATGTAAATATTCCAATCATATCCACATATCTCAAATTTATCTTACATGGGAAAGGAATCCATCTTGGAATACCATTCCCTTGGGGATTTTTTGATTTCATAGAGATATTTCCTCAGTTTGAATACTAAGGATGAATCTTCAGTGTACCCCTTAGGTTGTTTCATTTAGATCTCATATTTCATGTCACCATGGAGGAAGGAACTCTTCACATCCATGTGTTGTACCTCCCACATCTTGGAAGATTCAACTACCAAGACTAGTCTGATGGAATCCATTCTTGCTACTGGAAATAATGTCTCATTGTAGTCGAACCCATGTACTTCTGAGTATCCTTTTTCCACCAAATGATCCTTGTACTTGGTTTTGGTTCCATCAGATGTTATCTTGTTCTTATAGACCCATTTGCACTGGACTAATTTCCTCCTAGGAGGCAAGGTGACAAGCTCCCAAGATTTTTTATATTTTAGTGAATTAAATTCCTCATCCATAGTTTCTTTCCATTATGGGTCATGGAAATCCACTTTGAATGTTTGAGGATGTGATCCCATAATCATGAAACACCTCTGAAGGATAAGTGGATCTGTATGGGACAGTGCAACATGTTCATTCTGATACTAGGACCTTGTTCTTCTTCTATCATTGGGATTCCCAACAACATTAGACAATAAATATGTATCTACAAATTTAAATAAAGGATATTTTATACATTGATCTGCATCGAATGATAGTTGTGATTGTACTAGATCTAAGTTTGACATGAAGTGTGAGAATGCATATAGTTTGGAGGCATGGATTGCAACACCCTTCACTATAATCTTCCCAGTTGAGATATTTGAGATAACCACTGATTAAGGACCCTATGGAAATTGAACCCAAGTGATAGATCAATTACACTCACAAAACTGCTAATCGAACATGCAAAATTCACACAAAAGGGGACTGAAATTGGAGCATAACTTAAAACTGTATTGAATAAGTGTACATAATACAACCATATGAAGTAATAGGATTCTCAAATATATAATTACATGACATATTCTAAAGAACTAGGTTTCTATTTGAATTGGTCAAAAAGAAGGCTTACTAAATAAAGTCAAATCCCCCATAGGTGCAAAAAGGACTTTCCAAATCCATGAATATCCTCATGAATTAGATAAAGCAAGTGGGAAATCTAATAAGTGGTGAAAATAAAACTAATCCTTTCTTTTTTTTGGATAAAAGGAAGGAGGATGATGTGGTAAAAAAAGAACGCAAGTTCCCCTAGACTAGCTTTTCCTTTATTCCTTAAAATTGTTGTAAAGCAAGGAAGCTTTTAGAAAAAGAAGATATGTGATTTAAGGAACCAAGAATAAAGAAGACTTGCTAAATATGTTTCCAAGATGATTCCAAAGTGCTCCATGACCTATTTTAGCAAGTATTGACTTCTAGGAACATGTCGAAGTCAACTAGCATAGAGAGGGAATCTAGGAATATAGGAATAAGACAAAAATGATTTAATTAATGTCAAATATGGGTAACTATGGGTTTATTATTCCAACATACCAAATACCACTCACTTTGGTGAGGAAGTATGTGTCATTTGATATAGAGATAACAAATTTTCTGTAAGAGAGGGAACATAGAGTACGTTTTTGAAATATCCATGCTAGATTTTAATAGAACCTATCCATACAACTCGGATCTATGAGTCATCCCCCATATGAATTCTAGGTCCTATTGAGATATCCATAGAGGTGAAGGATTCTTTGGAAACAACCATGTCGTTGGATTGTCATGAATCGATTAGATAAGCCTTTGACCAAGAGAAGCTTTCTTTCAAGGCATGGAAACTATCATGTTCTTTTGTCTGTTGTTCAGCTTCAAAAAAAAAATCACTTTGTTGAAGAAAAAAATTGTTCTATTCAAGGAGCTTTGACAGCTAATCAATGGTTTTCTTCATGCACTGGCTCTCTGAATGAAAGCCTCTCATACAATAGGAACACTTAAATTTCTCAATTTTTTTGTTCTTGTTCTTTTTGGAACCAGAGGATCCTTTAGAAGATTTATGCTTTTCCTTTGAGTTTGAATAAAAAAATTTATTTTCCTTCCCTTTTTGCTTCACTTTAGCTTTCTCTTTCCCAAATTCTCTAGCTAAGAGGTCCAAATTATTGGAGGCATTGAGCACTCCCATCTGAATCAATTTGTCTTGCTCCTGGATCAATGACTCTGCAAATGCATCTAGACAAGGAATCTCCCAAATTGGCATGGATAATATTCTATATTGGATTGTGGATACAAAGATTGAGAATTCTGATCCAAGGTTGATCAGAATTGACAATACAAGATTCTCATCCTTCCTCTCTATCCCACATTGCTTGCATTGCAAGACCAAGTCTTTGTATTTCAAGAAGAAATGATAAAATGTCTCAAAGTTTTCAGGATGGAGTGAAATGAGCTCATTCTCTAGAATATGGCCTCTAAACTAATATTGTTTTCCAAAGAAATATTCAATCTTGTCCCATGCTTCCTTCGGAGTTCTGAGTCCCTCAAGGTGGAACAACAGATTCCTGGAGATGTGGATGCACATGAAGCCAAGGGCTTCATTTATCCTATTCAAAAACTTGGATTTTCCAACATATTGTTGGGGCTCAACTTCTCTTCCCATTATCATCCTAAACATGCCTTTGTTTCCCAAGGCTATCTACATATCTTCACTCCAATCAATGTAGTTGAAGAGTGTAAGAACTCTAGGTAATATAGAATTTGAATTCTCCATTTTGTTGTATGCTAATAAACAATATCTGCAAGAGCTATGTAGGTACCTACAAAATCGCTGCAAAAGAAAATTAAATTCATAAGAAATTGTTAGTTCATAACTTTCCACCTTCACATGTGCACTTTTTCAGAGTCCGTCACACCTTGATAGACTTCTCTGGATAGAATCCAGAGGGATAAATGCAATGATTCAGGAATTATGTGGAAACTCAGCTTCTTCTGGTGCAAGCATGGGGGTATCAGAGGTTTATTTCTAGCCTGAACATAGGCTGTGATACCATATTAAATTTCATGAACCATAGATCTACCACCCAAAATGATATCTATCTGAAAATAAGTATGCAGTGGAATTATCAAATCAATGTAAACTGAACAACTAAACCATGACATAAATTTCACACAAATTGGGCAAGTATTGCTCTTATTATCATAACATTAATCTTCATTATTTAATCAGTAATGCAATGCTAGTATAATAAGTGGAATTTGAATGCTAAAGATAGGATTTGAATCTACTATCTCTAATTGATTGATTAGACAACTAATTATGGAAAAATCATAGTTGGAGCTCAGTAGTCTAACTCTGGATGACTAAATTAGCCTACAATCTGATAACTAATGAGGTAGTTGGAAAAAATGCACCAATTTCCCTTGAATCATGCAAAACTAGTGCTAGGATAACTAATTGTAGTGTGGATTTATACCCTACTACGTGCAAAAGCACCTACCCTAGATCAACTAGATCATAGGGTAGAGTTCATGGTGCGAAGGATCTCTCAACTTCCACTTGTAACAATAAGTAGTAACAAAAACAAAAATATTTTTATGATTTTTTATATTTTTTATTCAAGTTGCAAAAAACAACAACATGCATACCTTTCTATAATGTGGGACACTCCAACCATTTGAGGAAATTATCCACTAGATCCATGGTTTAGTTCATTAGTCATCTCCACTAATGTTTTTCAAAATACGGGGAATGGATCCAAGTGGGAATGAAGCAAGATCAACATACACCATGTGAATGATATGGAAAAATATGGGAATAATTTTGAAAAGTAATTCTATGTAATATAATAATAAAAGGATTTTTTGGGGAGACCTTCAGAATGTATTTATAGGTTGATGCAAGGTTTTTTTACCCATGGTATTTTATTGTGAATGGTACATATCTATGGTTTTTGACCCATTATAATTTTAGGGGTTTTTGGTCCTTTTTGGAGAGAGCAAGGATAAGTCACAATAAATGCTCAACTTCCCTTCATTTATTTTGGAAGGAATAAAGATGTTTTGGACCATATTTGGTAGAATTTTAGTTGTGAATGTCAAAATGGAGGAAATAATGATATATAATTATGGTTTGGACCATATAGAGCTAGGTGAACAATTTTTGTTGTTAATATATTTCCTCCTGATGTGTGAGGGTAGGAGCTCATCGTATGGCTGATAGACATCATAGAATCAAGGGAGAAATGGTGACAATAGTGGAGAGAACGAAGAGGACCATAGAGGAGTGGAGTCTCCTCATTTGAACTGTGTTGTCTTTTGGTTTGTATTTCTTATAAAAAATGGATGAGGTACATATAATCTCAAATATGTATATGGACGGGGAAACCATAGCCATGCTCGTAACAATTTCTCAATATAAAAATGGGGATCAAGGATCAAATAATGGGAGTAGATCAATACATATATACAACTTGTAGTACATAATAATGGCCTCAATGGGAGGACGCATACAAATACTGAGATGAAGAACTAGTACATAGTAGCAATGGCATTCTCATGAAATTCAATATCATAACAACTGATGCTCTACTGAATATGGAGGTGTATATAACTAAATGGACTCAATGATTGAGATTCAGAATTTTGGTAGTACAATAAGTGGCATCAAGTACTAGATATAAATATAAGCATGACACTGAGGGGCTTCTGAACATTGTCGCCAACGCAACCAAAAATTCACAAGGGAAATAATACTGTATAGGTCCCAAGAATGGACTCACCAATGTGATAGAGTTAGATGAAAACTGAGGTCTTAGACCAAATAATGAAGGAACAAATACCATGTATGAATCTCAACGGTGTGATGATGGAGTTGAATTCAAGGAAGTGACATAAAACCAACCCAAAAGGCACTAAATAATCCTTTCAAGTGGTCCCAGGAACTCATTAATGAGGTAGATGAAACTAGGATACATGGACCTCTTGTTCTATCATCTAAAATAGATGTGTTCACGTCAACAAAGGGAGACCTACAACTACCAAGGAAGTGAGGTTTCCTTGATAGAAGCATGAGGTGGAAAACCACAGATATGGAACAATGAGGGGACTAGGACACTGAATGAGGAACAAGGTAAGGGAAGTACAAGGATCTCAAAATTTATTTATTCAGAGTATGATGGTATGGATGACCTATAAAAAAAATGATATAGAATCATGGGGAGGTGATCATTGCTGTGGAAAGGGGGGGGTAACTGCAATGGAGGATACCTAGAAAAGTAACTGGACTAGTGATATCCAGGGGATCCAAGGGAGACTCATCACATAGTAATCTAAACAAAGGAGACCCAATGGGAGGAATCTTATATAATGGGAGGCTATAAGTAATATGTGTGGTCACCTAGAGACATTGATCAGGGCCTTGTTCATAGTTGAAGGAGCTCGAAGAAGGGATATAAGTATGCTCAATATGATACTATCTCGTGGATTTTTGTCGAGCCTGAGATGGTAAATGATCGATGGTGTTTTCATGTTTAAAGAAGGGTAATTTTTAGAGGAAAAATTTCACCAATTGGCTATTTGTTGGTCTTTTTGTCTAAAAATAAATTTGCTATTTGGTCATTTTTAGTCTCTAATATTTCCTATATTTACATAAAATATGTTTTTATCATAATATTCATCAAATTTATGCATTTCAATCGTAAATTTTATTTTTCATAATTAATTTTTTCCTACCTATCCATATACATATTTTTTCACTCAAAATTAATCTCCTAGAATACTATACTTAAGTATAATATTAGAATCCTTAAAAAAAGCCATGGTTTAGAGATTATGAAAATAGGAAGAAGACTCAAGTGGTTATCTTTTTTCGTAAAATAGTCTATTAAGTCTGAAAAAGGATGAAAGTGTACAGAGGAGAGATCTCCAAGATGAAAGGGGCAGAGAGACTTATTTTTCGTAGGTACTCTAATGAGGCCGAAAAGGGTTAAACCTATAGTAATTTGATGGTCATTCAAATACTTTTACAAGAAAGAATGACACCAAATTTGCTCAACGATATTTTCTTTATGAGAGGGATGGAAAAGAGATTAAATACAACCCAACGAGTGAACGTTTTCATAATTTATGGTCCCAATGTCCGACAAACCATAAAAGGATACAAAGGAAAGCGTTCCTAGCTAGAAGGTTCCAGAGTGGTAATTTTCTTTAAATACTCTACATAGTCTGAAAAACGAGATAAACGAGTCCACATATATTCCCTTTCAAATAATTCAAGGAGCATGAAAGGATGCAAGTGTGATCAACAATATTTTCATTCTTTTAGGAGTCAGAAAAGAGCTTAACAAAAACTCCATAATGGCCAGTCAAGCAAAGGAGGAAGTGTTCGATGTACCAAAATGGGTGATGTTGTGAACATGGTTAATATGAATAACAATGGAAAAATAGTGGAGCCTCCTTTTAGAATGATGAATGGTGGTAAAATAAGGCCAAGTTTGCAATATGGATAGAGAAAATGGTTCATGAGAATGCCAATACATACAAGGTTTTATTTGCGTGGTGGCATGCAAATCGAGGTAGCTTCGTGAAATGGCCCAAAAAAATTAGGGAGGGAGGCAGTCTAGTAGGTTGCTTCCTCACCCATAAGATATTTTTGAAGTGGCGGTATATTCCTATCCTCATACAATATTACCCATATGTGAGCATGAACAATTGGCGATATCCAGAGATTCCTTGACCTTTAGGATAGGTCTAAGGAATTGAGAGTACGTATATATAATGCTTTGTGGTTGAAATCATATATAGTTTACTAGCATAGTGGTAGCTAGATCATGAGTGTGATAGATACTATTGAAATAAAATTGTAATGTCCCCAAAATTTAAAAATAATTTTCTTTTATTAGGCAAGTTAAATACTACCTGAACTGGACATTAACTTACCTTCTCCGGAATTTGTCGATCCTTGTTTGTGAAACCGAAGTGTCATAATTTGTTCTTATTTTTTCTGGATGTTTTCCTGATGTGATTACTAATGTAATTCTATAATGTGTTTATGTTACTTGATATGATTTAGATGATTATACTGTTCATAGATTATTTCTTATCATGCATGTGTGTGTATGTTTCGTAAAATATTACCTCCTCAATTATAAGTTTTGTTTATTTGTTTATGGGTAGACCTAACTTATATTTTAATTATCAAGGGGTGGAGTGGAAGAACTTGCATCCATATAGGATCACATGGAGAGGTAAGGGATTTTACTTGATGTTACAGGGTTTACTTAGTTCATGTTGAACTAATGCCACTCTTCTTCATTTTGTGCAAGTTCATTAGGTGATGAAATATTTCTACAACAACTAATCATTGACATCCCACCTTTGCTAAACTACTCCATTTATTTTAAAGACAAAAGGACCAAAGTCCTATATTAGCAATTCTTACTACTAATGTTCATGTTATTGTTTGACACATAGTTTGGGTTTATTTAAACTTACGTCTAACTGGTTAAGATTATTATTATGGTTTTAATGCTTAAATAAACTTCATTCCTATGATTAGTATTTATATGGTTTGAATGTTTTTATACATGTATGTGAAAGGATTAAGTCATAAGACTTAGCCATGATGTGTTTCAAGTGTGCATACCATATGATATATGTATGTTGATCCATTCATGGAATATTCCATATGCCATGAACCGTGTCTTATCCTAAGTCAATGATGCAAATGATGGTGGTTTCAATGCTTAAGGAATTTCCAATACCAAGTCACATTTGGGGTTATGAAACTATGGGAATGAGGATAAATTTTGATGTTGGTGTTGGACAGCATGGTCGAGTAAATGATCCTCAGGATGGGGGAACACTCAAGCCCTAATCTTGGTCTGTGGTGGATGAATGATTCATTTTTCACAATAATGGTTATGCTCTATTTGGATATCTAGTTTTTATCATTGTGTCAGGGATTGGATCGCTCTGCACAGTTGCAAGGTATGCTCTCTACCTAGGTTTGCGGCATTATTACTTTCTTGTTTCAGATGGAGAATTGACATACTTCTAATGCCCTCTATTACTTTGGTTGCAGGTGACAGAGCTTCCATTGTGTGGTTCATGGTGAATACCAAGCTGTCAATGAAATACCATTCATCGGTAAGCCATGTACCAACAATTTTAAACTTGTTACCCCTACATTTGGATGTTGTTTAACACAGCTTTGAGCTCAGTGTTTTAATGGTGAATGATTTGGTTTAAGGGTTTGGACTATGTAATGTTTTGCTTATATTAAAGAGCATCCAGAGATGCGTATGACAGTATTGGGGTTTAAGATGTTATGGGTATTGCACCTTCGAGCCATGGATGTCACGACTCAGCTCTGTAATTTAATATGGGTTGGCAGCTTAAGCATCTGATTTTGTTGGTTATTGAAAAAATCTGCGTTTGGTTTTAATGATGGGTCTGAAATGGTGGCAGTACCATTTCTTGCAATGGTGCCTTGAATCGCGACTATGTAGTTTTATTTGTAATTTATAGAAGGTATAAATATGAGAATTCATAGCTGGGGTTTAGTGGTGGATACAGTCACTAGCTTAGAAAGGCTATGAATCTATGTATTTCATTTTCTCTACTAGCAGTCTTGTTTTTCTATTTAAAACACTCAGTTTAGCTTACAATCATGCCATTTCTAGCAATGAAACTCTTGTCAATTCGTGATTGTGTATTTTCTTATGGGAAATGTTTATTTTAATGATGTATGTTAATTTGGGGATGGCCATGAGATTTGGTTTAACATTGCTATATGGATGTCATAGTTGTGATAGCGTAGACATTGGTTATTTTTACAGGGATTATGCTAATGGATTTTCCTTTGCTTCTTGACTGTGAGCCTCGAATATGATTACAATGTGTATATTTCATTTATATTACTGTATGGAATGTTGATAGGGAAATGGTTTTGATTTATGGTTAATCCTTCTTTTATTTTAATTTCGTTAGCGTAGATTATGTCGAAAATTTGTACATTATTACAGGACTGATAAACGTTGCAAATTGAATCCTACACGATTCGATGCATGTCGTGGTTTTGATGTAACCTTTATTTGTAAACCATGAGCATGATAGGATTCGATTGTGGGATGCATGGGTTTAAAGTAATGTGTGTGTGGATATTTTGTTTTTCCATGAATTCCAACAAGATTCGATCCTGTAACCTCTTAATGGATATGATGGTAGATAATATGGTAGACAAGCGTTTTGAATTAGGTTTTAAGTTTGATTCCTTATGTTGATGATAGATAATATGATTGTGATTTATAATTCATTCCTACACACCTTGATAGGTCTTGATGGCTAGAATATGATGTGATGAAGTTATAAATTGGAAATGGTTTGTTTGTAGTTATGTTTAATGATATATTTTTTAAATTTTCAGCAATTATATTTAAGTTTTAATCTTATGCATATAGTTTAGTCTAAGGCTATAGATAATAGTTTTGTTGATTATAAATAATGCAAGCCTACTGGAAATATGAAATCTTCCAGCAAAGATAAGATATAGATTTCGTTTAAAATAGTTTGAGGTTGATAAAGTTTCCTCAGTTAGGGTTTAAAAGATGTAGATACAAAATATCTGATATTATTTATATGTTTTGAATTTGAAAATAATGAACAGGAAATATAACTTTACATTTAAAAATGTAGACTTTGTTTACAGAATTACCTCTGGCAGAGAAGACTGCAACCAACCTATAATTGCTGAAATAAAATGCAGACAAAGACTGAAACCAAACCCTCCTACAGATAACACTAAAGGTGACAGTCTATGATTATAAATATGAATAAGATATATTTTCCTAACTAGAATAACATTGTTCAATAGACAAAATAACCTAGGTATAGAAGAAACATACTAATTTTCCATTCATAATTTAAAACTCATTTAATAAGAAAAATTATGTAACTTATAAGGGAAAATCAAGAACCTCATACCTGCAAGTGGAAGCTATTTTAATGGTTGAAGATCTTGCCGATTCAAATACCCAGCATTAACAAATTCATAGGAAGATATAACCTTTGTTCAGATAACTAAATAACTTGGGAACTGCCACATTCCACCCAAACATGACCCAAAACCATTCCTGGTTTCAATCCGGGTCCCCCCGAGCTGGTTCCAACATGCAAGTAGCTTAGATATCATAAAGTAAGGCTTCCCTATCTGGGATATCAAGTTATGTATAAGTTTTCCTTTTTCCTCTTAGGTAAATTGTTCTCCAAGAACTCTCTTGAAAGTAATCAGGTAAAATTATGGAATCCTCCCAAAGATAGATTGATTGATTGATTCATCACTAAGCCTCTCTTTGGCTTGGGTTTTTATGGATAGACTTTTTAGGAAAAGGGGCAATTAAATAAAGAATCATTTGATTTCTTGAAATAGCCATTTTCATTTAATTTAGGTAATTATAATATTTACTTAGAAACTTTTGATTAGTTCCTACTTTGCCTCTTGTAGGTATTTTAAAATTTAATTTATCATTAGTAATAATAATAACATGGATCCTTTCTTTATTACTTATAGTCACTAGTATTATTACTATGCTTACTCTTTATACATATCATGTATAAATTATATATTTATATATATACCATTTGTTAATATTTTAACCTTAGGCATCATATGAATGATCCCTAAACATATGGTACATTCCTTTTAGCTTAGTCACTTTCTTTAACAAGGTCGTCAGGTAGGGGTTAAGTCAACTAGGCTAGGCAACTCTAAACCTCCTTGATTGTTTGATTCCCTCATATAACATGGTATTTCTTTAGTACTTTGATGAGATACAAAAATAAAAAATTTCATTTAATCACTTAAAGATAAGTAAGATGAGATCAATGTCTTATAAAAGTTGTTTTCACTCAAAATATTAATTATTTTCAGTAACTCCTAGCACTTGTCCATAGCCCATACTCAACGCTCAGAAGAGAGCGTTACAAACTTAGTGAAATTCCAGAGCTCCTCACTCAACACTAATGCTAGGATGTATTTGTAGGATACACCTAGGGATACAATGGCCAAGGATCTGATGTTCCAGAGATTATGCTCAACATCCACTTGAAAGGCTCCATTTCTTATGTCCAACACTTCAAATTTTATCTTTTCATGTTCTTCAAGGCTTCATTCTCAACACAAATGTTTCATAAATAATGTGTTCCACAAATTCTCTCTCAACACAAATGTAATTACTCATGTGCTCTAGAACTTCTTGCTCAATAAAAACATAAAATACCCATGTTCTCCAGAGCTCCTCACTCAACACAAAACATCTCATCAATTATGTGCTTCAAGGTCCATGCCTAACACATTAAATCACACACACACACACACACACACACACACACACACACACACACACACACACACACATATATATATAACAGATGCAATTGGATTAAGCCCAATATATCAACAAATTCATCATGCTCATGTGCAGCAGGGTCTTATGCCCAATATACCAAGTAAATCATCAAAGTAATCATCATAATCAATGGGGCTTATTCCCATAAGTGTTACGCAAAAATTTGGGATAGTACATCCCTCCTCTCTTAAAACACAACGTCCCTGGTGTTCTAGGAACTCAGAATGAAATAATGAAACAAGGCGGGGTAAACCTTTCTCATGGTGGATTCATTCTCCCAAGTAGCCTCATCGGCCTCGAAGTGCTTCCATTGCACTTTCAACTAGATTGTGTCATGCTTCCTAAATTGAAACTCTCTCTTGTCGAATATATGAAGAGGTTCATGTGCAAAATTCCCTCCAGGTTCCACCTATAATAAGGACCAATCAATCACTTGTTTAGTATAATAAAAATATTTATTTAATAAAGATGCATGATATATGGACTCTTATGTGAGCAGATAAAGCTAATTCATTTGCCACTGGTCCTCTCTTAGCTAGTATCTCAAAGGGTCCAAAAAATTATAGGTGCTAACTTACAACACCTCCCCAAGCTCAACCAACTCCGTTTTCCTTTTAATTTCAAGTAAACACGATGACCTATCTGATAATCTTTATCTCTTTCTTTTCTTATCCGCGTAACATTTCTAGTGGTCTTGTGCTTATTTAAAGTTCAGCTTTACCTTGGCAACCAATTATTCCAAGTCCTTTAGTAATTCAGGCCCTAACATGGATGATCCACCAGGATATCCCAAGTAACCA
Organism: Pseudotsuga menziesii; assembly: GCA_001517045.1. NCBI lineage: Eukaryota > Viridiplantae > Streptophyta > Pinopsida > Pinales > Pinaceae > Pseudotsuga > Pseudotsuga menziesii. The sequence goes on along the minus strand of LPNX010996528.1, from coordinate 84,885 downwards.
GTGTTCTACACTTCCATCCATAGAGTACCTCAAAGGGACTCATCTTGGAGGAATTCTGGTATCCGTTGTGATATGCAAACTCTACAAAATTGAGGTAATATTCCCACTTGGTGGGGTTGTTTATGACATACATCCTAAGCATGTCCTCTACAATCTAGTTTACCTATTTTTTCTTCTCGTTTGTCAGCGGGTGGTAAGAAGTACTAAAGTTCAACTTCGTCTCCAAACCCGAGAATAAGGATCACCAAAATTTCTCGTTAAACTTAGTATCTCGATTCGAGATGATTGCCTTGGGTATCCCATGCAATCTAAATATCTCCTTTAAGAAGATGTCGGTAATGTGTACTACCTTGTAGGTCGACTTCACTCAAATGAAGTCTGTTTCTTTTGACAATTTGTCAAATACTACAAAGATAGAATAATTTTGCTTCTTACTCTGAGGTAGACCAGTGATGAAATCCATACTGATGACCTCCCACTTCCATTCTAGAATGGATAATGGATACAGAAACCTCGACGGATGTTGGTGCTCGTCTATGAACAACTGACATTCTTGACATTTTGCGATAAACAACACTATGTCAAACTTTAACATAGGCCAGAAAAGTGTTTCTTTACTGCGTATATCACCTTTTGATACCCCGGATTCCCTGAGTAGGGTGTCTGATGAAATTTTTTGAGGATACTAGACCTGATGTTCCATCCTTCTGGAATGTACTATCTCTCTTTGGACCATAAAAGTCCCGTTTCATCTACCTTGTACTCTTTTTGTTGCTGAAAGAATCTATCCTCTTGGACCTTCTTGAGGATTTCAACATAGAAAGGGACAAATCTATTGGTTTTTATAATCCTCTCATGTAAATCCAAATCAGTTTGACTTAGAGTTGTTAGTTTTTCAACATTCAAGCTAGCATTATGTTAGGATCTTTAACTGAGAGAACAACAAGTACAGTAATAAAACACAAGAGACAATGAACATAGTGTTTTTCCTCGGGGAAACCATAAATGGAGAAAACCCTGCAACTTCCTCAGATATAGAATCAGCACAAAAGGTAAAACCACAAAACAGTAAGATGCTCTCCCGACAGTAGTAACCTTCTTCTTGTCTAGTCTGAGTGTCTTCTTCTTCCTTAACTATGCGCTACACTTGAGTGTGTTTGTGTTGTGTATTAAATAGAGAGTCCAGCTCTCTATTTATACTAATCGCAGCATGACTAAAACCCTACTAGGGCGGACTTATACTAGGAGAGTCTAATAACCCTAGTGCCCTGAAACTGCGGGGACTTTAACCTTTAGACAATAGGAGGGTTACCCACAATGACTTGTCATGACTTGTCATGACTTGTTTACATTATTGATTCTCTCGATCGAAACATTAGGGCATGACATAACATGATAACATTTTGGAATAAATATCGGGTTACAATAGAAAAGAAATACATGTGAAATACATTCTGAAGTTACAATTACATCAACAAGAGTCACCTCATACATCATATGAGATCGTAAAGTGTTATAAGAACTCAAAATGAAATCATGAAACAAGGCGGGGTAAGCCTTTCTCATGGTGGCTTAATTCTCCCAAGTAGCCTCATCAGCCTCAAAGTGCTTCCATTTCACTTTCAACTAGATTGTGGCATGCTTCCTAAGTTGCAACTCTCTCTTATCCAATATTATATGAAGAGGTTCAGGTGCAAAATCCCCTCTAGTTTCCAATTGTAATAAGGACCAATCAATCACATGTTTAGTATCATAAACATATTTCTTTAATAAATATGCATGAATTATGGACTCTTATGTGAGTGGGTAAAGCTAATTCATATACCAGTAGTCCTCTCTTGGCTAGTATATCAAAGGGTCCAAAAAATATAGGTGTTAACTTACCACACCTCCCCAAGCTCAACGAGCTACATTTTTCTTTTACTTTCAAGTAAACACAGTCATCTATCTCATAATCTTTATCTCTTTCTTTTCTTATCTGCGTAACATTTCTAGTGGTCTTGTGCTTCTTTAAGGTTCATATTTACCTTGGTGACCAATTGCTCCCAGTCATTTAGTAAGTCAGGCCCTAACATGAGCTGATCCACCAGGATATCCCAAGTAACCAGTGTTCTACACTTCCATCCATAGAGTACCTCAAAGGGACTCATCTTGGAGGAAGTCTGCTATCTGCTATTACATGCAAAATCTATAATATTGAGGTAATATTCCCACTTGGTGGGTTTGTTCATGACATACATCCTAAACATGTCCTCTACAATCTAGTTTACCTGTTTTGTCTGCTCGTTTGTCTGCAGGTGGTAAGAAGTACTAAAGTTTAACTTCATTTCTAAACCCAAGAATAAGGATCTCCAAAATTTCTCAGTAAACTTAGTATCTCGATCTGAGATGATTGCCTTGGGTATCCCATGTAATCCAAATATCTCCTTTAAGAAGATGTCGACAATGTGTACTAATCCTTAGAAAGGGTCAACTCTGTTGGCTATTCTAATCCTCTAATGTAAATCTAAATCAATTTGACTTAGAGTCACCTCATACATCATATGTGATAATCGAATAAAAGAATCAACAATTTTGTTCTCCTTGCCCTTTATATGCTTTAGCTTGAAATGGTACTCGTTGAGGAAATCCAACCATCTGAATTTCCTGGCATTTAGATCTGGTTGTTCAAATAAATACTTCAGACTCATATTGTCTATTTTCAGAAGGAATTTCATTCCCATGAGGTAGTGTCACCACATATTCAAGACGTGGATGATGGCCACTCACTCAAGATCATGGGTGAGGTAGTTTTGTTCGTGTTCTTTTAACTTCCGTCATTCATAATAGATCGCCTAATCTTTCTGCAAGATGACTTTTCTGATCCCTTCCTTGCTCACATCCATGCAAACAATGAAATCCTCACCGGGATCCGCAATTCACAGTGTCCGTGCAGTCGTCAAAAGTTGTTTAAGCTTTTAAAAACTTTCCTCATACTTGGTCATCCATAAGAACTTGTTTTCCTTCTTTTTCAAAGCGATCATGGGACAATCTATCCTCGAAACATTCTCAATGAACTTCTAGTAATAACCATATAATCCCAAAAAGGATCTAATGTCGGTGACACTAGTAGGGGTAGGCCAATCTTCTATGGCCTTAATCTTCTCCGGGTCCACAGCTATTCCCATTAGAGTAAATTTCAACTCAAAATGGGACTCCAAAGAAAAATTAATAAAATAATACTTAAAATAATAAAATAATATTTATTTATTTTGGAGGAAGAAAAGAAAAAAACTACCTTTTATTTGTATTTTTGACATATCTCCCTATTTTTTTACTCAAATTCCGATTGAGAGAGATCATTGGATGTGAAATTAAACTCTGCATCTAGCGAGTACCCACTCAGCATATGTTTGACGGACCCCTCTACCCCAAAAATAAGAAACACGTGAAAAAACATGATGATGATGTCATCATCATGTATGATGACATCATCATCACGTTTTTTCACATGTTTCTTGTTTTTGGGGTAGAGGGGTTCTTCAAAAGTATGTAGAGTGCATACTCGCTAGATGCAGAATTCAATTTTGCATCCAACGATCTCTCTGAATTGAAATTTGAGTAAAAAAAAAGGAGATATGTCAAAAAAAAAACAAAAAAAAATTGTTTTTTTTTATGATACCTGTCCCCAAATTTTTATTAAATTTTTTTTTAAGACCTATATAGTATTTCAAATTTAAAGAAATTTCATTAGCTAACACATGATAATATGGAATTTGAATTATAGTTTAAAGGCCCATTTTGAGTTGAAATTTTCTCTAATGCTTCTCCGAGATGATGTGACCCAAGTACTATATATGTGGTTTGTAAAAATTACATTTACTAAACTTGGCATAGAGCTAGTGTTCCCATAACACATGTAGCACTATGCAAAGTTTCTCCTCGTGTTTATATTTACTCTTAGAGTAAACCAGGATGTCATCTATAAATACCAAACAAATTTATCCAAGTATCTACTGAATATATTGTTCATCATACACATGAAGTTCGTGGGTGCACTGGTCAACCTGAACGGCATCAATACAAACTCGTAATGGTCATACCTCATATGAAAGGAGGTTTTGTGAATATCCTCATCGTGATTCTGTACCTAATGGTACCTGGATCGCAGGTTAATCTTTGAAAAGATCTTGCCTCCTCCTACTTGATCGAACAAGTCATCGATCCTAAGGAGTGGGTATTGCTTCTTGATGGCCATCTTGTTAAGTTGACGTTAATCGATGCACATCCACATCGTACCATCCTTCTTCTTTATGAAAAGTATTGGTGCACCCCAAGGGGACACACTTAGTCGAATATATCCCTTCTCAATCAATTCCTGCAACTGCAGCTTGAGTTCCACCAACTATGGTGCGCTCATGCGATAAGGGGATTTTGAAGCCGGAACTGCCCCTCGAGTCAGTGCTATAAAAAAAATCTAAGTATCGTTTCGGTGGTAGTTTTGGGATTTCCTCAGGAAATACGTCCTTGAAGTCTACAAGAACTGGAAAGACCTCGATGTGTTCTTCTCTTTCATATTATGTGTGGGTGAATCCACGGACCTGGGTAACACTTTTTGGCAAGCACATTTCGGCAAAAACAGAAAAATGCACCTCGGTCGAGGGCTTGTTAAGCCCTTGACCGAGGTATTAATACCTCGACCGAGGGTTTGTAAAGCCCTCGACCGAGGTATTGCGGGCTTTACAAACCCTCGGTCGAGGTATTTAAATACCTCGACCGAGGTATTTAGATACCTCGGTCGAGGTTCATACCTCGGTCGAGGGCTTAAAAAAACAGACTTAGCCCTCATTCAAACAAATGGAAAATTTACTGTGCCTTGCAGAGGTGTAAACCCTGCCATTCCTAGCACATAACTGAGTGGAGTTGATACCAATAGATTCACCAATGAATCTTCTATCCATTGACTTATCATACACGTATTTTGGCATTCATATGATATTTATTTTTTAATTACTTCTAAAACTTATACTTAGAAAACCACACTGCAACTTCGAAGGAACTCAAAGAAAAATCCGCAGAGTTAAAAATACACAGCCAAAAAATTATTAAAAATGCACACATCACATATCGACGTGTCCTCTTCAAAAGGGTATCTTTGGTTTTTAAATTTTTGAAAAAATAGAAAAAATTCCTTTACGTGGACAAATATGTGTTTAAAACGATGCTGAAATCGAATGTGGTCACTTTCGAAAAATAATAAATAATTGTATAATGCGAAAAAAATTAACAAAAAAATATGCACATCACACTGCATTTTATGTAGATCGTGCTCATATATTTATTTTTTTTAAATTATTAATTA
>LPNX010996528.1:46080-79437 GCA_001517045.1 Pseudotsuga menziesii | reverse complement strand
TATTAGCTTCTTCAAATTTTTAAGGTCACACAATTCATTAAATGCAAAAATTCACACATTAAATGACATCGGAATATTTAAAAAAAAATATCACTATGAATCCAACATAATATTCTACAATTTGTTTTCTTACTGCAAGTCTAAATTCACATGGCATATATGCGTTTTGAGGGCTTCTATCTAGCACATGAGTAAAAAATCAGGTTTTCATCGCCAAATTTGGCCAAAAAGTGTTACCCATCTTCATGGAATCACCCGTGTCTTGGATGTTTACTACAAATAATTTGCAACCTTTCCTAATACACTTATTTTCTTGTAAATTAGATATCTTCCTTACATAAAATTTCTTAGATATGCCTTGAATTTTTACTGGATTCCCTTCGCTATGTGTACACAAGATTGACTTGTGTAAGAAATCGAGCATGACATGATGTTGTTCCAACTAGTCCATGCTGATACATATATCATACGATCCTAGGGGTAGGATTTTCAGGTTTATTCTAGTAGGAAAATCATTCAGGTTTACCTCATAGTATTTAACTATTTCAGAAACCTTTCATTTCGTACCCGTGGCTAATTGCACCAGCCAAGGTTTATTATGTTTAACATTTTCTATTTTATATTCATCAACAGTTTTAGTCGATACATAGCTTCAACAAGAATCACAGTCAATCAATATTGAAAAAGAAGTGTTGGAGACCTTACCTTCTATCTCAACCATGGTATCCTGATGGTCTGCTTGTCGACCATCCATTGGTCTTGTTCTTACAGTCTCAAGCATAATGGGGCCCTTGGAATTTCCAACATTTGATTTACAGCGGGGCAACATTGGCTCCCCCATTTGCTTCTAGTTTGTTAACATTTGGATTTGGTACATATGGCTTTGTACCCATTATGCTAAATTTCTTATTGGGTGGAAAGCTATTGTTCTATTTTATGTAAGGTGGTGGGTTGAAACCCAGTTTGTGGTTGTTCAAGAAGGTCCTACACCTGTCTCTAATTTTGTTGATATTTTCTTGCCTCAATTGTCCATTCTCATAGAAAATTATAGCTTTGTGTAGGGTGGTGTCCAATGTTTTAGGCATGTCAAATTCAGTCTTCTCCCGAAATTTGGGAGGAAGAGTTCCTAAAAAAATGTTGTATTTTCATTTTCTCATCCTTTATGTAAGGCACATAATGTAACATATCCAAAAATATGTTAATGAAAGCATCCATGGTCATGGAACCCATACTTAATTCATGAAATTATTTCACCTTTCTATCGAAGAACCTTTCTGACATGTACTTTTCCTAAAAAATATTGCAAAAAATAGTCGATTGGATTTCTCTTACCTGATCTTTCTTGGTATGATTTAGGTCTCTCCACCATCTATCTTCTTTTCCATTTAAATTATAAATTTCTATATGGGCCTTCATCTCGTCAAAGTAGCTATGTACTCGGAAATATTTTCTCATACGTAGAAGCCATTATTCAACTTTCTCCTTTGTGTTCATCTCTCCTCCATAAGTTGGGGATTTTATCTTCTTGAACTCTCCCCAGAGATTTTCATCATTTATTTGTTTATTTCTGCAAGGAGAAAGAGAATCATCACTAGAAGTACTATGACAATCTATTTTTGGAGGTTTATGGGTATGTTCTTCTTTTTATTCTTCTCTCGGGCTATTGGCCCACTTATGATAGAATTATTTATTTAACCTGTTGGTTACATGAGTGGGTTTTCCCTATGGGATTCCTCCCGTCATGATCCGTAGCAAGGATTCATTCATTTCCTGTTGTTCCTTACTTTCATTCATATTATCATCTTTGAAACTCTGTAAGTTTGCTTGTAAAATTTCTATGGCTTTTAGTATATCAGAATTTAGTTCCGCCATCAGTTCTGCTTCGTAGGTCGAGATATTCAACTTTCCTTGTCGATCATTGTCCTCTTATGTGTTCATGATTTGAACTCTTCTTTTATTCATGCAATTGCAAATTTTTAATAATAGGAAAAATTTATGTTAGTTAACAAAATAAAAAACATACTTTATTTTCTGCAACGAATGTCGGGCACGCCCATTAGGTCTCTTAGTGTTGAAACTCGGTTCTGATACCACTTGTAATGTCCCCAAAATTTCAATTTTTAGTTATTTATTAGGCTAGTTAATTACTACCTGAACTAGAGATTAACTTATCTTATGGGGAATGTGTTGATCTTTGTTTGTGAAACCGAAATGTCGTTAATTGTTCTTGTTATTTCTAGATGTTTTCCCACTATGATTACTAATGTAATTCTATAATGTGTTTATGTTACTTGATCTAATTTAGATCATTATATTGTTCATTGGATATTTCTTATCATGCATGTGTGTGTGTGTTCAGTTATAGCTTACCTCCTGGATTATAAGTTTTTTTTGTTTGTTTATGGGAAGTCTTGACTTATCTTTTGATTGTCAAGGGGTGGAGTGGTGGAACTTGTATCCCTATAGGATCACTTGGAGAGGTAACTAAATTTACTTGACGTTACAGGGTTTACTTAGTTCATGTTGAACTAATGCAACTCTTCTTCATTTTGTGTAGTTTCATTACGTGATGAAAACTTGCTACACCAGCTAAACATTGACATGGTACATATGCTAAACTACTCCATCTCTTTTGAAGACAAAAGGACCGAAGTCCTATCTTATAAATTCTTACTACTACTATTGACGTTATTGTTTGACGCATATATGGGGTTTATTTAAACCTACATCTAACTGGTTAATATTATTATTGTGGTTTTAAGACTTAAATCAACTTCATTCCTATGCTTAGTATTTATATGGTTTGAATATTTTTATGCCTATATGTGAAACGATTAAGTCATAAGAATTAGCCATGATGTGTTTCAAGTGTACATACCATATGATATATGTATGTTGATCCGTTCATGGCATATTCCATATGCCATGAACCTTCTCTTATTCTAAGTCAACGATGCAAATGATGGGGGTTTCAATGCACAAGGCATTTCCAATACCAAGTCGCATTTGCGGTTATGAAACTATAGGCATGAGGAGAAATTTCAACGTTGGTGGTGGACATGCTGGTAGAGTAAATGCTTCTCGAGATGGGGAGGACTGAAGCCCTAAACTTGGTTTTTCATGGATGAACGATTCATTTTTCACAGTAGTGGTTCTGCTCTGTTCGACTCTCTAATTTTTGTCACTACATGAGGGATTGGCTCACTTGGCATAGTTGGAAGGTATGCTCTCTACCTGGGTTTGCGACGTTATTACTTTGTTCTTTTATATGGAGGATTTCCATACTTCTAACACCCTCTATTCATTTGGTTGCAGGTGAAAAAGCTTCCATTGCACAGGTCGTGGTGACTACCAGGCTATCAACAAAATACCGTTCATAGGTAAGCCCTGTACCAACAAGTTTGAGCTTGTTAACCATGCGTCTAGATGTAAGTTTAACAAAGCTTTACGCTCGTTGTTGTAATGGTGAATGATTTGGTTTAAGGGTTTCAACTATGTAATGTTATGTTTATATTAAAAGGAATCCCGAGATGCATATGACAGTATTGGGGTTTAAGATGTTTTGGGTATGGCGCCTTCGGGCCATGGCTGTCACAAATCAGCTCTGTAATTTAATATGGGTTGGTAGCTTAAGTGTATGATTTTGTTGGTTAATGAAAAACTCTTTTTTGGTTTTAATGATGGGTCTTAAATGGTGGAAGTACCATTTCTTGCAATGGTTCCTTGAATCGCGACTATGTAGTTTTATTTGTAATTTATAGAAGGTATAAATGTGGGAATTCACAGCTAGGGTTTAGTTATGAATACTGTCAGTAGATTGGAAAGTCTATGACTCTATGTATTTCATTTTTTGTACTAGAATTCTTGTTTTGGTATTTAAAATACTTGTTTTATCTTAAAACCATGCCATTTCTAGAAATGACACTCTTTCCAATTCGTGACTGTGTATTTTCTTATGGGAAATGTTTATTTTAATGATGTATTTTAATTTGGGGATGGCCATGAGCTTTGTTTTAACATTGCGATATGGATTTCGTAGCTATGCTAACGTAGACAATGGTTTTTTTTTACGTGGATTATGCTAATGGATTTTCATTTGCTTCTCGATTGTGAGCCTCTAATATGATTACAATGTGTATATTTTGTTTATATTACTATGTGGAATGTTTCCAGGGAAACGATTTTGATTTATTGTTAATCCTTCTTGCATTTTAATTTAAATAGAGTAGATTATGTGGAAAATCTGTACATTTTACAACGTTAATAAACGTTGCAAATTGAATCCTACAAGATTCAATGCATGTCGTGGTTTTGATGTAACCTCTGTTTTTAAGCCATGAGCCCACAGGATATGATCCTGTGCTTTGTAGGTTTAAATTGATGTTTGCGGATATTTTGTTTTAGCATGAATGCCGATAGGATTCAATCATGTAACCTCTTAAAGGATATGATATTTGATAAAGTGTTTTGAATTAGGTTTTAACTTTGATTCCTTATGTTGATGGTAGATAATATAATTGTGGTTTACAATTCATGACTACAGACCTTACACTACAACAAACCCTGTGATTAGTGTCTAGTTTAGCTTCCTTTTTAGCATCCACTATCACTTTTAGTGTATTTTGCATCATTGTTTGGACAAAGTGGATGCTTTTCCATGGGATGGCGCTTTTAATGGAGTTATTTGCCTCCCTTATTAAAATTTGACACTATTTTGGATGATAATTATCGTCCCAATTAGCATCCCAATTAGCATCCCAATTAGCATCCTAATTAGCATCTCAATTACCATCCCTTTTTAAACGTTGATGTTATTTTGGACACTAATTAGTATCACAATTAACGTCCCAATTAGCATCCCAATTAGCGTCCCAATTATCATCCCAATTAGCATCCAAATTAACGTCCCAATTAGCGTCCAAAAAAACATCCCATATAATGCCAAGAATAGCCTCCAAAAAACATCATGAATAGCATAACACCATATATTAATCTAGGGTTAGTGACAGGAATTGTGCAATGAATTTCATCAAGAAAAACATACAACATAGTTCCAAGTACACATCCAAGAATTGTGCCTAGAAAACATCCAACATAGCACCAAGTATATATCTAGGTATAACACCTGGAATAATGCCAGAAATTCCAAAAGGAACCACGCTAGGAATTGCACTAGGTTTAGAGCTAGGAATTTTGTTCGAAAAACGTATGACATAACGACATATATATCAATGTCAATTTCAAAGATCATGATTCATGTGATAGTACTTTTTGATCGATCGAGGACAAGCATAGACCCATTTCTTAGGCACATGCATTGACAAACATGTTCAAAGACAAGGGATATGAACTCCCAATGGAGCCCCAGAGATGTGATTCCTCATGTATGTTGTTGTTTCTCTTAGCTTAGTATGCTTTTGAACTCGTGGAATCAACCTATTGGCAATGCAGAATCTAAGGTTAGTTGAGAACCACTTTCAACATGTCATTATTAACTGGGGTTCATAACATCTTTCCAAACTTGTTGTTTGGTTGCCTCCTCATAAGTGAAGGATTATGAGTCAATGACATGGGTTACCTGAGATATCAAACTAGAGAAACCTTTAATCCTCACAATAGACTCTTAAATAGATGATGATGATGATGCTGATGATTTCAAGGACAATGGCAACAGTGATGACATGAATGATGGTTATGACATTGATGATGACTATTGTGATAATCATGATGGCAATGAAAATGATTTCGATGATGATAATCATCATTTCCATCATCACCATCATTAAAAACATCATCATGTTCATTGTCATCTAGTTCATCTTCGTCATCATTTAAAGCATATGGGATATGGTTACCATTTAAAGTATGCATAACAAGTGGGATATGGTTACAATTTTAAGCATGCATACTTATAATTATGATTGATCACATTTTAATCTTGGAGCTTGTAGATAAAATTGGTTTATTTATCTCTACCAACACTTTCTTATAAGTATCATCATCATCATCATTCATATCATTCTCATTGTCATCGTAACTATCATTCTCATCATTACTATCATCATCACCATCATCATCATCATCATCTTGATTATCATATAATATCATCATTTTCAACTTCATGGTCATTTCCATCATCTTCATCATCATTATCTATATCATCATTCATCTCATCATCATCGTCATCATCTTCATCATTGTTATTTTCATCATAAACAACAACATTGTAATCATCATCATCATATAATCACATCATTGTGAATGTAATTATCATCAAATCTATTAAATTTATTATGTCTACTTTAGCACCCCAAATCAATTACATTTATATTCTCCTTATGCTAGGTTGTCTAGGTGCAAAACTAGGTGGATTATACTAGGATGATGCTAAAGTGGATGCAACTTGCGTACACTTTAGCATCCCAAATAAATGACGTTCAAATTCTACTTGTGCTAGATTGTCTAGGTGCAAAACTAGGCACATTATATAGAGATGTTAATAAAGTGGAAAAATATTATTTGATGAAGAAAGATGACAACAAAATCAAAATATGAGGTTTTCTCGATTTGGCATCTTAGTTTTCATTTCCTATTGTATAGTTAATCAAAATTATTTTGATTTGGAGGGTAGTGTGGGATAGGAAATGGCTTTGGGGTGATATATTGTGATGAGTTGAGGTATTACATGCATCATCCATGCTTCATATCCTCGAGTGGGTAACATGATATCCCTTGTACTTTCAGAAAACAAAGTGGAATGCATAAGTAAATCAATAATCATGAAATTGATAGTAAACAATTGTAGTAAGGGACAATAGGCCCAAAATGATTTTGTATTATATTACATCATAATATGAATTGTTTTAGTATTAGAAGATAAATATGTTACCATGAAAAAAAATGGTAGAACCTAAAACCAATGGTCGACATATGGTACATGTGGAAGGAGCCACTATAAAGTCCACAACTATCACACTCAAGAGGTATTGGTCCTATCATTTAAAAATTTCATTTGGATGCACCCTTTGTTCTCATCAAAGAGAACCCCCATTTTTTAGAGTTACTTTACAACAATATATGGGTATATTAATTCATTACATGTCATATATAGGTAGCAATGCAATGATAGTTCATGGGTTATTTGGAATATGTACACATAAAATACACCATTGACATACTGCAATGAAACATTTTTACAAGTACTAGTCCCAAGTGTGACACACATAAGTTAAAGTTTGCCACTTCTATGACATATAATTAAAACCTTTGCAAGTTCTAAAGGGTTATTTTACATGTTTGGTTGTGAATTTTAGTACACTCACAACATGGGTTTCATCTACCAACACAAATGAACCCAATAAAGAGAAATACACCATTGGACCCTTCTGATTATGATATCTAATTAATGTACATTATTCTAGTTGCATTATCCATGATCTAGAACCATTGGTTTCAATCTTATCCTCCAACTCATCTCATCGATCACAAAAAATAGAACAAAGGGGATAGGGGGTAACAATCATTATTTTTTTGAAGAATACATGGGCTTAGGGAAGCCCATCAAAGTCAACTTGATTGGATTCAAACCCTATTCCACTCAAGTCACTCTCAATTGGTATTGCTTTTGAACCATGTCATGTATGTACTCATAGGAGTAGGACCTAATGCTGATTAGTCAATATCGTTTTTATCCAATCCTTTGGGGCCCTACGAGGTCTCAATTTCAAGTCCAAGTGCTGGAAAATGGGTATAAATGCATGTTCCCAATTGTACTGTTAACAAACACATTTTCCACTAGAGAAGGATATTGATGGATTGAGCATTGCAAAAGTCATGATGGTAATGTTGACTTTCTTTTGGAGTTTTTGCACAAGATAATGAATATAGAATGTTAGATGACCTCTCCCATGGTGATCAAGGTCAACCCAATGGAATTTTCTTAATGACCCCTCCTTGAGCAATAAAAAACATTACTTGAGAGTAAGTACTACTAGATTTGGCAATTTTCAACCTTACAGATAATACAATTCACACGTTATTATATTTCCAATGTTGTAGATAGTAGAGTGATGAATCTATTCTCACATGAATGTGTGTTATTTTATTGGAACTGAGCACAGCTACGATGGAATTTTTTTATCTATATACTAATACATTATGATGTGAAATTTGAACTAATTTAATTTATATTACTTATTGTATCTTTTTCATTCTTTTGATAGAAATAGATTTTGAATTGCCATTGATTCAATGAAACCCTATGTAATATTTTTTGTATCGATTTATAGGGTTTCATTAGTGAATTTCCACGAGTAATTTTTCTTTTTATCCACTTTTATAAATCCATTTTTTTCCTTATTTTCATACAAGTATGCCTTATATTGTATAAATAATTGCTAAATTTAGGTTAATATGTAAGTAAATGTAATCTCACTCATGTTGTCCAATTAATTTTTATATTGACTTAAAAAAAAGAAAATTAAATATTATTATATGCCACCAAGGAGAAAGACCATTTCATAAAGTAACATAGGGTAATAAAATAAAAAAGTGCAAGACACTCTCACATTATAAAAATAATAATAGTAAAAAGTGACTTGGTCATGGAAGTTGAGGTAATAAAATAAAAAGGCTCAATACACTCTCACTTTATAAAAATAATAATAATAATAAATGACTTAGTAGCTGAAAGTTGAAAGGTCACAATTGAGAAAAAGAGAGAAATATAAAATAAATGACAAAGCTCACCCATCTTGTTCTATTCATGTAATTTCTCAATTTAACTTGGATAGATATAAGTGGGAGGTTTTGGAACCCTAGTGTTGTGTATGCAATGGTGAAACAAATCCATTCTAGGAAATCAAAGAAGGAGAAATCACCTTCAAATTCTCTCATCGTGCTTCAGTAAGCAATAAGGAGATTCTAAGGAGATTCTTTTGAAAGGATTTTCATGACAGTTTTGTTCAGATCCCAATATTTATTTGGGAAGGGTGCAACATTGTTACATGGGATTCATCTTCTTGGGAAATGCACAGGTAATCTAACTTTGTTACGAGGAGGGCACACCACGTATCTCCAAATCTAAGAACAAAAGGAACACACCACCATATGAGTTTTTTGTCGAGATCCCAGTCTTCATTTGCGAAGGGCACAACAGTGTTACAGGAGCTTCATATTCTTGCGAATCGTACTGGCGATCTAACTATTCTTATGAGGAGGACGCATCACCGAGGACTCATTTATCTCCAAATCTGAGAACAAAGGGGTCACACCACTTGGCCTTAGTTCAAATATCACCTCGTTAAATATCTACAAGTTTGGTGAATGATGAAATCATTGGGTTTGAAGGTGAAGAGTGTGATTGTAATTTCCATATTATTTCAATATGATGCTACAGTATTTTTGTCCAAAATGTGGACTCTTACACAATTCATTTTCTATCAATTTCAATGAAATTGTGTGGGTCATTGTACTTGGAAAATCGCTGCTTAACTTCAACATTATGATGCTGGGTTTGATCTTGAACACTGGTAATTTCATGAGGAATATCAAGACGAGGTTTCCTTGCTTTGAATTGTGAAATTGTTCACAAACTCGTGATACCTTATAATTCATATCTGTAGCAATAATAAAATTCTCTTGTGGACTGGCTTATGAACTCCAAGAACAGTAAACCAAGTAGTGAAGGGAAAGTTCATAGAGCAGGTATTTTTGTTCCAAGTAAGTTGTAATAGGAAAGGGGGACAATAAATTGCATTTGGAGGTTGATATCGCATTGTTTTTCAATATGGTGCAGAGGTATCCATTACCATTCAAGCGACTACTCAACCAGATTTGAATACAAGTTCCATTACCCCAGATCTCCAAATTAATAGCCAACTACCAGTAAAAGCGTGTGGAATCAGGAGTGGGGGCGTTTTCTTATCCATCTAGGCCATGTAATCACTGTGGGTGACTTTTGTAGAAAGAATACCCTTATCTCCACTCCAACGTTGCAAGGAAACATCTCCAGACATGTATTTCCAGTTGAAATAAAATCATCAGTTTGAGTTCACTCCTTATGACTGTGTGTGTAATGAATGGATTGTTGGTTGTCTAATTATATAAGCATATATGTTGATGTGAAATATCATATAAGGCTACATAAACAAAATATTAAACATTAGAAATCAACACTCCATTGAAACAACTAAGATATCACCTACAACAGTATGAAACCAAACAGTGTGATCAAATCTATGAGCCAATTTACTTAGAGTAAGCTACATTGGCATTACTTCATATAACAATCAACGAACCATATTAACTCATCTACATCATTATGTGTTTAAGTGCTCATTAAATAGTCAGAATATGTATCTCGGTCAAGTGTTTTCAGTCACGGGTCACGATAATAGAGTCAAGTGATTTTCAGTGCCCATAAATTCTTAGCCTAATTAGCCAATTGTGGGAAAAAATCTGGCCCATAGTGCTTGGGATTTTACAACATTTTTTTAAATGGAACGATTTACTTTTGTTAAATTTGATTTTGAGGTATCATTGGCTTAAGTTAGTAAATTTTTTAAATAGGGTTTGGTATTACATCTCCTATCAGAGCCAAAAGCTCAAACCCTAGGGACTTTGAACACTTGGCCTTATGTTGAGGAATACATTTTATTACAAGAAATTAATTCCGTGAATGTTGCTTGTTTTCAATATTTGGTTTTCCAATCCTGATGCTGTTCTTATTGTCCAATAAAATGGGTAGTTTGTAACACAGTTTAGTAGGTATATATTTGTTAGTGAACTCAATTTTAATATGCCTTTCATAATACCAAAGAAAATATCGATCCAAGAAGTTGTCCTGCATCTTTTCCAGAACCTTAGCAAGTGCGTATCTAATAGTAAAGCTCCCACCTCCAAAATCCATGCCATAAGAAAGAATTGTCCTGCATCTTTTCCAGAACCTTAGCAAGTGCGTATCTAATAGTAAAGCTCCCACCTCCAAAATCCATGCCATAAGAAAGAAAGAAAAAAATTCTTGACATTCTCTGAATTGGTTCCAATATAGAAAAGAATTGGGGACTGCTGAATTGATCCTCTGGTTGAAAATAGGGGTTGATCTCTCAGGTATCCAATTCCCTCCTTTGCTACCAAGCGTTGTGTAAAACACTCAGCCACTTATGTTTAAATTTGGAACTAATAGGATTAAGCTCCTGACAATTGATCTTTGACTGCTATCGATTACCTCTAATTTAGAATATCTACCCCTCAAACCTGGAACTAATATGAATTTTACTAAAGATACTGAATGAATACCTGGAATCCTGGAATTACTTTCCAATGATAGTATGTGAAAAAATACATATTAAATCGGCTTGACACTTATGGTAATTTACCATATTATCCTCTACTTCTGGCCCCTGGGTGCTTATCGAATTCACTGAAAAATATTTCTGATCAACAAAATCACGATTAAAATATAAGCATTATCCTTTTGAAAGATCGGCCGAAGTCAACACCTTATCTAACTTCATGAATTTCCAAATTCTCTGTTTCAGAAGTTATTAAATAAATTTTAATTCCTTTCCCTAAAAATGCACAAATTTGACCTAAGATTCAATATCCTTCAAATTTGTTGTAAGACCGTGGAAGGGACAATAAATGAAATGGAAGTGATGAAGCGAGATTTATATGGAGTAAAGTTACCTTTCGATCATAGTAGGGACAAATCCACAGTCACTTATGTGCAATACTGGAAATTTAGCATCTGTCGTAACTGACAGTTTGATATTTGAGTATCTTCACATGGTGAAAGAGATCAAATGAACAATCAATGTAGACAATGTGTGCATTTGTTCTAGGTCCCTTTCCATTTGAAACCTTCACGATGCTTCTTGATGTAGGAAAAAAATGAGAAATTAAGTTCCACTATAAGCATACCCACTCTCAGCTTTGTGCCTTTGCCCATAGATACATTTCTCCAATAAAGAAGCATGAGTATGAAATTATGAATGTCACTAGTGAGTCTGAACATAAGTGTTAATCTGTCCTTTTCATATTCACCTTGTATCTCAACTATCCAAGGTGGTTGGATTTGGGTGACAAAAAAGATTAGGATTTCCATAGGTTTTGAAGAAAGGGAAGAAGCTTGTATTAGTGAATTTTTGTGATCGTATTATGGATAGCATTCTAGAAACTAAAACTAAGGCCTTATACCTTGCTGAACCATTTATGTTATGTTGGGGACAAACTTCGCTGATTAGAAAACGCTAAGGCCTTATACCTTGCTGAACCATTTATGCTATGTTGGGGACAAACTTCGCTGATTAGAAAACGCCATACTGTTAGAGGCTTCTCCTCATTTAGTATTTGCTACATGTTCATGGGACATGGAAAATGGATAAGATTTTTTCCTTGTAAGTTGGAAGTTGGCAGTTGAGAATGGAGGTCAAGCCCAAACAGAGGATCACATTGATCAGTAGCTTCATTCTTAATAACAATGGAAATGTATTACATGCTCCTGCAGCTCCATTCTTAATAACCATGGAAATGTATTAGATGCTCCTGCAAATACAGTAGCAGTCTGATTTCCAACCCCTAATACACTCTCATCCTTCTTGGCTGGAACTCACCCTTTCATTACAAATCAAAAATAATTTATAGAGTTACATGACACGAATTTCTTACGAGATTACTAAACCATAGTTAAAAAAAGACTCGAATGAAATGCCAGTAAATATGGAGCTATCTGGTATAAGCCTTGATTTGCTGCCGAATCTAGATGAACACTGTTGTTCTTTATTCATGAATTTCTCTACCACATGTATCCTTGACTATGGAGCCACTTGCTGAGAAAAATGCTTGAAATCTGGGACTGATTCTTGACCTGCAATTCTGTTTACACCTGTATACTCCAATGTTTTCATAAAATCATGAAATGGTATTCAAGCCTGAGATATGCTCGGTGACCTTCAAATGCCGATCTTTCTTCTCCAAATATGGAATTGATTATTGATGTTTATTTTATGCCTTCGAATTTAATATATAGATATTCAAATCTGGAGATGGCTATTCAACCTATGTTTCCAACTTCTCTTTAAATCTGGAAAAAATATCCTCTGTTTACTGATATTATGTCTTTAAAACAGGAGTTGCAGGAACTGCTTTTCTAAATATGGATTAAAATGCCAATTAACTTCCTAAAGAATTGGATTTAGCTGTCTTACTATTGTCTTCAAAATCTAGATTTTAACACAAGAAATCATTGCGCTGATGAAACTTGGTGATGATACTCTCAGTGTTTACCTGTGTGCTAAAGTAGCTTTTAAATTTGGACATTAAAACAGTCATCAACTCTTGTTAATATTCTGAATACTAAAGGTCAAGTCTCTTGACATCAAGCAATCAACCTCTGAATTTAAATGATGAATTTCAACCATTTACCCCCAACATCGTTGAAAATTTGATTCCAAATATTTCAAGAATATATGGGAAAGAAAAACATTCATTATTCAAACTGACAGTTATTGGTATACTTTTTAATACTCATTGACATTAGGTAAAGGAAGCGATCTCAGTCATGAGATTTGGAGTCGGTCTTTTCCATTTGAATTTTCCAATGATACCACATGGGTTCACCCCCACGTCTTGATCTTTCGGTGATCTCCTCCTGATGTTTACATTAACATTTAGCATTTACCTTGGGAAATTGTTGTTTTCGTTCCAAAGCTTTTGTCCCACGTGAGTAAGGGGAAATATTTTATTGAACCGAGTGTGTGAGATCCTTTTAGGATTGGATTTCGGGTGACAGTTTATTTGGGACATCCATTTGGAGAAGAAAACACGATAAGACAAAACCCAAATCTTTATAAACCTTACTTTACCTCCATTAAAAAGAATAAGCACATAACATATTGAAAGGATTATGAATAAGACTTTTGAATTTGATAATAGGATTTTATTTTTATATTTTCAAAACCTTTCTTTTTTAAATGAGATGAGATTTCATCAAAGTAAAAGAAACATCAAGATTATGATAAAATAAATATAAAATATTATTTAGAAAAGTGTATAAAATAGTTATTTAAATAATCAAAGTTTATATTTATTTTATTAGTAATATTTTTTTTAATTATTAAATTTGGCTTGATTTCAAGTAACTAAAACAACTTAGCATTTTGAAATACTTATGGAGGCCAAAGAATTGAGGTTAAAATAAATGCGGAACTTGACCAAATAAAGAGTTTAAGGCTTCAAAAACCTTCACAAGATTGGCGTAAAGAATTAAGGCTTTGGATAATTAACTCAAAGTTAACAAAGGTTGAGATTTTGAGGATGATCACGAGACTTCACAAGCTTGAAGATTGAGATGAAGAAAATCTTACCAGATTGTGACAAGAACTCAGTGGTTTGGTGAAAATATGTTGGGTTATAAGCTTATGGAAGCAAGAATCAAGGTCCTTTATCTACATGTTGCGGAATCTGTAAATGTTGATGGTCATTTTCCATCTAGAAAATGATTATGTCTTGATCGTGGTCAAATTACTTATTGCTCCTGAAATTTAGTTGAAATATTGGCAAATATTGGCTAGCCATCTAAATATCAATGATGTAGTTAATGTCTCTTGTTTTCTATGCAAGAACTCGGGGAGAGAGCATATATGGTGGAAAATTTGTAGGTTAGTTAGCACATGCTTTTTCAAAATATCTTTGCTTTGAACAATCTAATTTATTTTCTCAGAATTGTATTGAGCATTCCCTATTTCTTATCACAAATGAGAATTTTCAGTTACGTCATGATGGCCCTAGTATTCTATCAATGGCCAATGCTCGCTCGAACACCAATGGTTCTCAGTTCTTTATTACTTTTGTAGCAGCACCTCATCTTGATGTGTGTATCCTCAATTCCATATCTTGAATGTCATTTATGATTTTTTGTATTCACTTGAGTTTGTCTGAGCAACTTTACATGTTGGATGGGATCGACATATTTTCTCTTTATCCATGACTCATGAGTGTCACCATATGGAAATTTCATATTTTAGAAATACAAATTTTCTTTACCTTGAAATAATGGATCATTTTCTTTGGGTGCTAGACACCGGTGTATTTTTACCATTTGACCTTTTAAAAACTGATAATTCTTTGTAGGAAGTTCTCTTCAGTCTAGTTCAATTTGTCTAAATGCTACTAAGGGGGTGAGGCTAAAATTTGTCTGACTAATGTGGATATCTTGCCTCTCCCCATCTCTATTTTCTTTTTTACTCTCATATCATTAATGTCCCTTTTCTTATTATCTGTGGTAAGCATGTCGTCTTTGGAATATTTTTTGAGGGAATAGATGCAATGAAGAAAATTGAGCGGTTATTAAGTGCAGATCAATGCACACCTATTGTTTTAGTTAAGATTTATAATTGTGGTGAAATATTTCCTGGAAAAGATAACGGTATAGATGCAATTGATGAAGGTAGATTTATCTTTTAAGTTGTAAGCATCATGATATGCCATTGTTGAACATTTAACTGGCCATAAATGTTATAATTCTTTGACTGATATTTTGAATGTAATTTGTAGATATACTTTTCTTTTATTTCTTTCAGATATGAAAATTTGTATTTATTTGCAGATAAAAAAAGTGAAAGAAACAGAAGGCTACAAAAGAAGTAGTGCCAAGTGATGATATCCAAAAAATGTGAAAAAAGAAAAATCATAGGAAGGCACATAAGGACCAACGAAAGAGGAGGAGACGCCATTATTCTTTTGATTCAGATACCTTGTTGGTCACTGGGCAGACCCAAGTTTACTATAATGAACCAACAACACCCCTAGCTCACTTGCCCTTTCGGCGACAGACCGCGGAGCGTCCTGAAGTCTCACCCAAAGTGATCCTAATGGGTTGGCCAAAGACTCAAGTGTCTCGACCAGGTTCTGTATGGTGTCCTATGTGGGCCTCGGAGCTCTTCTTAGCCTGCGAGATGTCTTTCTCTTCTCTGCGATGCGCATTTTCCTCTTACTCGCGATGACTCTAATCCTTATCGCATCGCCTCATCCTGGCAATAGATCAGTTTCTCCTACGCTCAATTCTTAACCGCAGTGCACCACAACTCCACTGCTGGTGCGATATCGCCTCCCTGCGATATCCTACCACTGCGACTCAGCGTACCTAGCATAATGGTGTTCAACTTATGGGCCTCAACACACGAGGCTGCTTTACACTGCGAATCTTAACTGTCTCAAGTAAAACTTAGACAAACTCTTATACAGAATGCTTAAAGACTTCGACTTGCATTTGTCCTTCTATAATGCTGTAAATTGAATAACACCTACATACATTTACTGTAAGCAAAGTTCATGTAATGAATGAAAGATATAACAAGTAAATACAATCACATGAATAAATCACATAACGCTGAGGTTTTACGTGGTTCGCTTCCAGGGTAGAAGCTACGTCCACAAAACTGTGTTTCTTTATTATAACTTGAGAGAGGTACACAGTTCTGCTGCACCGCATATGCAGCTAGAGATCTTCTGGGTAACTCCGCATTCATCCTGGAGCCCTTCTCTCTTAGATCTCTTCTCTATATTGCCTTCTTACAATATACTCTCACTCTCTCTCTGTCAATCCCTGCAGATTGTTACAATACAAAATAACAGTGAACTAACAGACTACTGATAGTCTAACTAGTTGGATGGCTTAAAATGCCCAAAATGCCAACCTTTTACAATACAAAATACATCCCTTTATAGGCGGCCCAAAGGTCTTGCCATTACAACACTGTGGGCGTGTCCCAACAGTAACCCAAAACCCTAATTAGTGACAGTTGGCATATCTATACTTGGGGTAGCCGCTTGCTATCACACCACTGCTCTCTGCAGTCTTCCATGCTTCCCGACACTGACCATGGGTACTATGCACCACTTCCCTTCTTCTGTCCTTCATCTTCAATACCTCGACCTCGTCACTCCTTTTCCTTTATGAGGGTAGCTGAGCCCTCCTGTCTTCGCCACTGCCTTCAATGCAGTGGTTGAGCTCTCTCTTCTCGGCCGCTCAGGTACTGTCGTCTCCTTTGACTTCGCTGCCCCGGTAGTCATAGTTTTCGGCTCTACTCTGCAGCTAGAAACATGCTATGGTGTCGTAGCTCTACCTTATCTCTTCGTCTTCACCAAACTGTCTATCCGCCAAAATGACAGCTTTTCCTGTAGCTGCGGGACTCAGCTCCAACAGTCCCCTAACACTTACTTGTGGCTCATCCCCGAGCCACTACCAACAGGCTTCTCCTGCTGTAGCTTCTCCTTGGATTCCTGCGAAGTGCCCTGAAGCTTGTCCCGAAGTCCTGCGACTTAGTTCTCCATAGCTGCGACACGCTCTTGTGTCGAGTCAAGCATAGCTTGACTAATAACTGAGTCTTCTGCTGCATCAATTTCATTTCTGGTGGCAGTGAACTCCCCAACTTTCTGCTCAACCGCATCGAATAGCTCTGTGATTTGTTCCTGATAGGGTTGAAGCAAGTCATTGATGTGTATCTCCTTTGCTCTCAACCACTGCGCTTCCTACTGCAAGCAGTTCATCTCCGTCATCTTTCTCATCTTTTGAAGAGCTGCTAAGCTCTTGATTTCTTCCTTCATTGCTGCTGTGGTATTCTCTATCTGCTGAATACTTTGCTGGATTTCTACTTTCTCAGGAGGCTCATATAACTCCGACCATGTGTTCGTCACATCAGCTAGCACCAACAGTCCATCATCTATGCGAGATTTCATCTGCACGGAAGTGAGTCGAAAGGCCTCTATTCTGGCTTCCTTGTCTTCCTGGGGGGTGCCCAGTGGTCTAGCCTCAAGCTCAGCAATCTGTGCTTTGTGGTCTTCCTCCATCTTGGCCACTGTTTCTTCCATCCTGGTTACTATTTCGTCCAGAGCCTTTGCTCTATCTGCAACTCATCTTACCTTCTACGGGATAGGCAAGGCGAACTCAATATTACATTGGGGTAACTCCAATGCAATGCTCTGTAAGACTTGAGAGAGATTATGTTCTCTTCCTTCATATGTTCTTAACTCGTCTGCCTTTTTCTGATAGCTGGTGGAGAGTGCCGCATTCTGTTGTTTCAGCTATGTGTTCTGTTTATAAGTCGCGAGCTCTCTACCTCTGAGCTCTGCGCTTAGCTGCTACTGGATCATCTGTAACTGATCAATGTGGAACTCTGTGAGGTTAACCTCGACAGGTTTCCTAATATGTACCGGTACATCCTTCATTGACGCAGGGAATCGGATGCTCCCTGGTGGTATCAAGACTGTATTTATGCGATGTTGTTGCCAAATCTATGGTAAGGTATACCGGTCATTTCTTCATTAACTTCCTGTCAGAAGGAAAATTGACTAGCCTTCTATCTCGTTACAAAAACTGGGTACATGGCACGGAGAAATATCGCGCTGCTGCGACGCCACACCACATCACTTGCTCAAAACAAACTTAAGCGGTTTTTTTTTCTTTCAAAATGAAGCGTCGTTATGTGATTCCTGATACTTTGAATACCTGCCGGTGTAGACTAATTCCCAGTGCAATGCCTCCTTTCAACTACACTGGACATCTGCACCCTCTGCGACTCTGAGTTAGGGCTGAGAGGTGGAGTGGTTGTCACTATAAAGCTTAAGCCTATTGCCATTGATCATTGTGGTAAGAAGCTCCCCATTCAGTTTGCTGAGATGAACGGCTCCTCCCTCTGTAACTTGTTGGATCTGATATGGCCCCAACCAATGCGTCTTGAACTTCCCTGGAAACTTAAGAAATTTAATGTCATAGAGGAGTACTAGGTCTCCGATCTGAAGAGTCTTACTCTTAATGTGTCTGTCATGCAAATCTTTTTCTTGTGCCTTCTGCACTTTCTGATGGAATCCGGCGATGAATCTATCTTCCTCTAAGTCAATCAGCTGCGCTAGCCTCTCATGTACCGTGTCTGTATCAGCCATTTCAGTGATCTGAGCAATTCTTAAACTAGGAAGAATATACTCCATAGGCATAACAGCCTCCTATCCATACACCAAGATGAAAGGTGTGTGTCCTGTAAGTTTCTTGCATGTAGTCCTATACGCCCATAATACAATGTTAACTCTCAGGTCCCAATCATTCCTTTGGCTGTTGCAGATCTTAGTAAGAGCATTTTCTAAAATATTGTTAAAGGTCTCCACCGTACCATTAGCTTGTGGGTGGTAGGGAGTGCTCTTATGGTGTTGTGTCTAGAATTCTTCCATCAAGGCCTTAGTGGTGCGATTCAAGAAGTGTGTGCCTTGGTCGCTCATCAAAATTACTGGGCATCCAAATCTAGTGATTATGTTTTCAAAAATGAACTGTGCAGCTGTAGCAGCATCACAATTTCTTACTGCTTTGGCCTCTGCCCACCTGGTGAGGTACTCTGTTCCAGTGATGATATATCTCGCACCAGTTCGTTTTCCTGGTGGGTTGATAGGACCCACAAAGTCTATAGCCCACTTGTCAAATGCGCGCAACGTAACCTGCGGTCACAGCTGCATTTCATCTCGTCGTGAAGGTTTTCCTTCCCTCTGGTAGATATCGCAGCATCTACAAAAGTCCTTAGTGTCTTTATGTAACATAGGCCACCATAATCCCGCGGTGAGGATTTTTTGCGCAGTCGGCTTTCCTACGAAATGACCTCCTGCGGTACCTGAATGTGCTTCTCTGATAATAGCCTATTTTTCATGCGGCATCACGCATTTGCACAGGACTTCATCTAGACCTAACTTGTATAACTGTCCTGTGATCAGGGTGAAGTCTGCTACTTTAACAACCAACTGCCTCTTTTGATTCTTGGTAAGCTCCTTAGGTGCCCTTCCTGTGGTGAGAAAGTGAATGATATCAGCATAGTACTCATCTGTGATCTGGATAGAAAACAACTGCGCATCTGGCAAATTGTCCTCTAGGTTACTTGGCTCTTCTCCTGAGTCTATTCACGACAGATGATCAGGTCCGGCGTTCAATCTTCTTGGTTTGACAATGATTTCAAAATCATACTCCTAAAAGAGGAGTAACCATCTGCAGATTCTTCCCCCTAACACTGGCTTATTGACCAGATACTTCAATGTGGAATGGTAAGTAAACATCTTGAATGAGGCACCCAACTGGTAGTGCCTGAGCTTCTGTAGCGTGTACACCATAGCTAAGCCTTCTCTTTCTGTTGTGGTGTAGTTCTTTTCTACTGTCGATAGCTTTCTGCTGGAGTATGTGATAGGGTGATCGATACCTCCTTCTCCTGGTTGCGTTAAAACAACCCCTAGTGCGATGCCAGATGCATCCACATGTACATGAAACGGTTTAGTCCAGTTTGGAAATACTAAGATGGGTGTTGTAACCATCTTCTCTTTAAGTGTGTTTAGACTCTACTGGCATTCCTCATTCCATAGGAATTTTACATCTTTCTTTAACAGTTTTTCCGTCGGTGCTGTAATCTTTGCGTATCTCTTGATGAATTTTCTGTAGTACCCGGTATGACCAAGTACTATCCTCAATTGTTTGACCGAGTTGGGTGGTGGAAGATTTACAATGATGGCAATCTTTGCGGGATCTACCATCAAGCCTTGCCTGCAAACAATGTGACCCAACAAAATACCGAATGGCGCACAAAATATACATTTTTTCAAGTTTAGAGAAATATGGTACTGCCTACATTTCTCTAACATCAGTCTTAAATCTCCTATGTGCTTATCAATTAATCCAAATACAGTCCAATCATCAAAATAATCTTCTAGGAATTTATGGATGTATTCTTTAAATACAGCAACTCCTACTCTATAAAAGATAGCTGGTGCATTCTTAAGACCAAAGGGCATTACCGTATATTGGAATGAGCCCCATTCTGTTGCAAAAGTGGTCTTATGTCAATCTTCTGAGTGAATTCTGATCTGGTGATAGCCTGAAAATCCATCAGTGAAGGAGTAGACCTCCTGTCCTCCAACATTGTCTAATACTTCATCAGTGAAAGGTGTCGGAAATGGATCATGAAGCGATGCATTGTTGAGTTTACGTAAGTCGACACAGATCCTGATGTCTCCTTTGGTTTTCTTTTCTTGCACGACCATGGGACTAACCCATTCGCTTTCTTCTACGGGATCAATGATGCCTGCTGCTAGCATCTTATCGATCTCATCCTTAACTTTTTCTTTGTAGCACAGATTTAATCTATATGGACTTTGCTTGACTGGTCTAGCATCCTGTTTCAATGGTATCCTCATTACTCCCAGGTCTCCGACTATTCCCTTCATCTCTATGAACTTGGTGGGAAATAGGTCCTGATAGTCATGTAGCAAGTATGCAATCTGTCCAACTGTTTCATCAGTCCAATAGTCTCCAATAGAGGCAAACTTTGGTTCCGTGTCTGTGCCAATATTGATCTTTTTAATCTTGATCGACTCTGTGATTGCTGGAATTTGTAGCTTCGGTCCATCAACATCGCGAGTCCCTTCTGACTCCGAAATGTTGATGTTGCGAGGATCCTCATCCTCCTCCTCTGGTTCTGATGCAAAATTATAACACTCTAGCGCATCTTCTAACTGGATGGCCCACTCAGGTTGAGTATGTACTGATAGGGTACAATCTTCAAATATCTTAACCTTTACTATATCTAGGGCCTGATCAACATTTGGATACTCATATTCAAAAGCGAAGGTAATTAGAAAGCTATCTATTAGAAGTGGCCATGTAGTCGTTCCCTTGCGCAATTCAGTCTCTGTGTACCAGTTACATGGAACTGTGTCCAAAGTGTGAATGAATTGGTGAACCCATTCATCCATGGGAATGTCCAACTAATTCTGTTCACATGTCTGAATATGTGACCTGGGGTCACTTTCTCCTGTGTATCTCTATGGGACATACTCTCTGTCGGTAGAGAATATGATCACCATCAATCTCTTAAGATCATCCCATGATGCGATATTCTCTTTATGTGCATACCGCCATCTTGCAGATGTGGCTCGTACTGCAAGGTCCATAGCTGCAACCCTATGCTTGTGAGGAATTTGTTGTTCAAACTGCGTGAGAAAGTCCTGGATATCTGTTAGACCATGAAATGATGGAATCTTATTGATCTCTGCACCAATCCATCGTAGTGACTTAGTCATGTACGCACATCTGCGCGCTGAGACTTCATAAACTCTATTCTGCCTGTTCTCTAGACCAACATCCGAATCCGATACGCATGAGCTGTCGCATCGCCAACTAATGTTCCCTTCTACGGTTGGATTGATGTAGTCGCTCTGGTTCGCAGTCATCTAATAGAGACTTTCCATGTTACATGCCTCTTCCTCTGCTTGAATAGGTTCAATGTATCTAGGACCCTGAAGAGGATCTAACGGTGCAATGACCCAGATCTATGCGTCCTCAAAGGTCATTTGTCTTCTTTTTAATTCGATAACAGCCATGTTACCGATTTCCCAATCAATGCCTAGTAGTGCTGGATATGGTCTACTATCGCCAATGATTTCTATAACTTCAAAGTCCGTAGAGCTGCGAACTCCGTCAATGTCAACTGGCACCTGTGATAATCGACCCAGGGGTGATACCCTCTGCTGATTAGCTAATATGAGATGGATAGGTGATCTGAATAACTTAGGGCTACCCATCTGTTCCCATGTCTGCTTAGTCAGAACATTTACCTATGATCCTAGATCTAGGATTACCTCGTCCATTTCGAATTCTCCAACCTGTGCTGTGAGTCGCATCTCTCTTCCTGTTCTTGTATGTCCCATAATGCTACGAACAGCACGCTGTGCACTGCTCATGGAAGAAGATGGATGACACTGATCTATGATGCGCTGAAGTTCTCCAATAGCTTTCTCATTTCTCACAAGTTTTAAACAGCTCCGCAGGAAGGATTGTACACTTCTTGTCAACTCGTCCTCATCGCAAGCGCTCGATGTGGTAGCTTGTGATATCTATTCAGGGCTAACACCACAAGGTGCTTGCTGCGGTATGCCCCTAGACGGCGGTACCTGTGATCTTGATTGCATAGGGTCATCAAAGAAAGTCTTAGCTTCCTGAAATGTCTGTTTATTCTTCTGCAGGTCAAGTGGTGTCGCATTGTTAGGAGATTTACACAACCACTCCTGACCTGTGGTCTTTTCAGTAGCCTGCGATGTCCCATTGGTGGAAGCACCGCTGTGTGTCACAATGTTGACTCTTGGTTCTGGTTCTTCCTGCTCAGCAGCAGTAAGCTAGATGCTCTGGTGTACTGCTGGCTTAGGTTCTCTGATCTTAGCTATCAAGGTAGGAAAGTCTTCTATAGCATGATAGTAATATTTGCAATAGTTACATGTGGTGGTAGGGCTCTGACAGTACTTAGCATAATGTCCTACAACTCCACAGTTGTAACAAGTGACTAGTCCGCGACCACAGCCAAAGCCTTCTCCATGGCCAAAGCCTTTAAATCCTCCTCGTCCTCTGAATCCTCCTCCATGGCCACCATAAGCCGGATCATGTTGTGGTCCTGCTGTTGGACCCTGTGTTTCTGATTGGACTCTGTAAAAGTCTTGCTTGATCCCGACCATGAGATCATAGGCTCGACAATCGTGTTCATCATGGCCTACGAACTTGCAGAAGACGCAGTATAAGCTCTTAGGTGTCTGCACATACTTCTGAAGTAGAGGGAACTGGTGAGGTAGGTGTCCTCTTGTTTTGCATATTTCACACCACGGCCCATGGGTCTGTGGTAAGGGGTTAGGAGCCCTAGTTGCTATATATTCTACAAAGACTGGACAATTATCTTTAGTATGGCCTTGTGCTTTACACTTTATGCACCATATTCTTGCGCAACCTCTTTCCCTTTCTTAAGCTCATGCATCTGTATCGTGAGATTAGCCAACTGGATTTGCAGGTTTTTCATACCTGTGCTAGTTTCAGCTAGAGGTGAAGCCTCTAGTTTCATCGCCATCTCCAACGTGTCGTCCTGCGTTTGGAATTTCTATTGCATTAATGGTAGTCTGATGTGAGGGAGCAGCATTGCAATAAATCATTCCTTATGCTGCTCCGGCGCAAACTCAAAGCTGACTTGGTCTATAAGGGCTTTAAATTTCTGGTCGAAGTCCCACACTGACTCTGTAGGTAACTGTTTGATGTCTTTGAGCTCTGTAATGCACTATGAATCAGACTTAGGTTTCTTAAAATCTTTAATCATGGTGGTCCTGACCTGGACAAGTGTTCGGGGTACCGCTGAGGTATACTTCATATACCATGTTAGGGCTCATTCTCTCAGTGTGGTGACCAACGGTACAAGTTTACTATTATCATCATTGATTGCTTTAATGGTCCACACAGCTTCACATAGAAACCAATGCTGCTCTGGGTCCTCTGCCCTTGTACCTTTAAAGATATGTAGCTTCATATCATCCCCCATTCTATTTATACGTGGTGGATGTTGATTTGCTATGTTACTACCACTCGGTGGTGTAGGTGGAGGTGATGTAGCGGTAGTATGTACTTTCTGCAAGCTACTAGATGGAGTTCCTATAGGATTTTTCTGAGTGCCGATCTGTTTTTGTGGGGTATAAGGGTGGTAAGGGATACCCCCTTCTATTTTGTCTGTATGGTTGTGACTCTGTTGTCTAGTACTATCTGAACTGTCTTCAATTATGGGAGATCTGAAATCTACTTTGTATTTCTTTCCACTACGTGTACGTCCAATGTCATCAAAATAACTTTCAAACTATTGTGACATTACTATCTTTACTTATTCATCTGAAACTAGATCCATTGTTCCTTTTTCATGTAATAAAATCTTAATGGACAAGTTTAAATATTTTAGGTAATTACCGCGATATCCTTTGAAGAAGTATCGCTCAGCCTCGCTGAAGCTTTTTCTCTGGTCAACTGCAAACTCTGTGACAAAGCCTTCTAGCACACTCGCAAGCCAGAAGTCTACTGTCCTCGTAATGGGATTATCAAGGTTCTTCATGGTCTGAATCAGCTCCGGTGTCCAGACAATGTTTCTTTTCTTCTTGAATATGCTCGTATTAGTCAACTTTGATAACCACTCATAAAGCTCGTTTCCAAAGGTCGCAAAAAATATTACGTGGAGGTCTGTAACGATATGTTTTTGTAAACATTCCTCTGTACTTAGTCTAGGACTCTTGTTCTCTTGTTCGGAAACTCTTTCTCCGTAGACACAACCCACTCGTTGAGTTTGTCTCTAGTAGGACGCCACCAGAACGTCAGTGCTCAGTTTGTTCAAAACCGGCAACAAAACCATTTGTTGGTCATTGGGCAGACCCGGGTTTACTATAATGAACCAACAACACCCCTAGCTCACTAGCCCTTTCGGCGATAGACCACGGAGCGGCCTGAAGTCTCACCCGAAGTGATCCTAATGGGTTGGCCAAAGAATCAAGTGTCTCGACCAGGTTCTGTATGGCATCCTGTGTGCACCTCACAGCTCTTCTTAGCCTGCGAGATGTCTTTCTCTTCTATGTGATGTGTAGTTTCCTCTTACTCATGATGACTCTAATCCTTATCGCATCACCTCATCCTGGCAACACGTCAGTTTCTCCTACGCTCGATTCTTAACCGCAACGCACCACAACTCCTCTGCTGGTGCGATATCGCCTCCCTGTGATATCCTACCACTGCGACTCGGCGTACCTAGCGTACTGGTGTTCAACTTACGGGCCTCAACACATGAGGCTGCTTTACACTGCGACTCTTAACTGTCTCAAGTAAAACTTAGACAAACTCTTATACAGAAGGCTTAAAGACTTCGACTTGCATTTATCCTTCTATAATGTTGTAAACTGAATAACACATACATACATTTACTATAAGCAAAGTTCATGTAATGAATGACAGATATAACAAGTAAATACAATCACATAACGCTCAGGTTTTACGTGGTTCGCTTCCAGGGTAGAAGCTATGTCCATAGAACTGTGTTTCTATATTATAACTTGAGAGAGGTACACACTGTCTGTTGCACCGCATATGCAGCTAGAGATCTTCTGGGTAACTCTGCACTTAGCCTGGAGCCCTTCTCTCTTAGATCTATTCTCTATATTTCCTTCTTACAATATGCTCTCACTCTCTCTCTGTCAATCCCTGCGGATTGTTACAATACAAAATAACAGTGAACTAACAGACTACTGATAGTCTGAATAGCTGGATGGCTTAAAATGCCCAAAATGCCAACCTTTTACAATACAAAATACATCCCTTTATAGGCGGCCCGAAGGTCTCGCCATTACAACATTGTAGGCCTATCCCAATAGTAACCCAAAACCCTAATTAGTGACAGTTGGCATATCTGTACTTGGGGTAGCCACTTTTCGTCACACCACTGCTCTCTATAGTNTTATGAGGGTAGCTGAGCCCTCCTGTCTTCGCCGCTGCCTTCAATGCAGTGGTTGAGCTCTCTCTTCTCGGCCGCTCAGGTACTGTCGTCTCCTTTGACTTCGCTGCCCCGGTAGTCATAGTTTCTGGCTCTGCTCTACAGCTAGAAACATGCTACGGTGTCGTAGCTCTACCTTATCTCTTCATCTTCGCCAAACTGTCTATCCGCCAAAATGGCAGCTTTTCCTGTAGCTGCGGGACTCTGCTCCAACATACCTCCTCAAACACTAATTTAAATTCAGAAACTTCTGACAATGAGTTTGTCTCGGACTCTTCCATGTCATATGATACTAGCACTTCAAGTGAAGATTATAGGGTGAGAAGAAAGAATAAATCATCACGAAGAAACAAGCATAGACATACAAAGCGACGGAGGGACAAGCAGAGAGGGAAAATACATGGTCATAAAGTGAAGAGATTATGAAGAAAGTCCAAGTGGTATGGATTCTTTATTCATTGACCTGGGAATATGAAATGTAGTCTCATGTCTTATATAAATAATTTGTTTTTCTAATAGTGTTTGAATATTTGTTTTGAATTGCAAGAGCTGAGATAGTGACGATAGAAATGGCAGTGATAGTGAGAGTGAGACCGAAAATGAGAGTGACACTAAAAGTCATAGAGACAGTGATGTTGGTAAGAAAAGTGTGAAATCAAAGACACTCTTGTGCAGTTGAGAAGCCTCAAATTTCTGGTAAGTGGTAGTTCATTACTGACTTTGTTTAGCTTGCCACCTGTCATCAATCATTTTGTGGAACAGATAGAAATGATGATGTTGGGTTTGACAATGATGTTTTGCTGGAATACAATGGTCACGCTTTAACTTAAGTTATATTCTTTAATTTTATTTAAGGTATTAGATGTAAAATTTGCATAAATTAAAATTAAATTTTAATGGAAACCATTAACAATGGTGGTACCTCTTGGAAAACTCTTTCTTTTATTAGGCCACTTTTCCTATGGTTCCACAGACCATAAATTGTTTTTTTTTCTTGGTTTCTAGTACTTGTGCTATAGGATTAAAGGCTCTTTTATATCATAGTAGATGATTTGTGAAAGGTTTAATTGCATGACTCTTAAATCTTAGTTTAGATTTTGCTGACATTTTGAGTAGTAAAAGGTGGTTTTATTATATCTCACATTTAGAATTTACTCTAGGTCTTGGAAGGATTTTTAATTGCATATCATGAAATTTGAAATCATTGTGGTAAATATGTTCATGTTAATTGATTTTGAAAATATTTTACTAAGAAACACTTATATGGAAAATCATCTTATTACAGTTTATATTTTCATTCCAACAAAATTAATTACATTTCCAATGGAAGAAACTTTAGACAAGTAAGACATTGAGGAAGAGAAAGGAATTATGGTTAAAGATATTGTGGAAGCAGGCGAATTATTGAAAGAAAATGAGGAAAAACCCAAAGAAATGGATGTTGTTGAAGTTAATGGACACAAGAGTCCAGATTCTCGATCTCCTCTGAGAGATTCCCCTAGCAGTTCTAGGTCAGTCTTCCTTTCCCCTTTTATTGAAATGATTTGTGAATGTCATGGAAGTGTTATTAATGTATATCATTTTTTTATATTATCATGGCATTCTTCAGTGTATATATTATTTCATATATTTTGGTGTTGTATAATTGTACGTTGTGCACTTTGTTGTCTTGTCAATTTAATAAATGAAATTTTCTCTCCAAAGAGTCCCAGCAGGAGCCCTCAGAAGAGTTTGAGAAAAATCCATAGAAGAAGCTTGAGAAGAATCCCTACAAGGAGCTTGAGCAAGAGCCAAAATCAGAGTCCTAGGAAAATCTCAAGCAGAAGCATGAGTAGAATTCCTAAAACGGTATTGAGTAGAATTCCTTGAATGAGTCTTAGCAGGAGCCCAAGTTTGATTGCTTGAAGGGTTGTAAGCAGGAGCCTAAGTCACAGTAATTTAAGTAGGATCCCAAGTGTTTTTACTTGCATGCCTTCAAGCAGGAGTCCAAAAAGGAGTTAGAGTAGGAATTCATGGTAAAACATAGCTCAAAGTCCTTTGGAAAGTAGAAGAAGGCCTTCAAGAATAAGGTTTTCAAGAGGTTCAAGTCATAGTCATGTTGTTGATAAGAGAACACTTCCTCATCCTAATCAAATTCAGACTACTGCAAGAAGTCCTAGTCTAGAGGGCACACCTAAACATGTGAGAAGAGGTTATGGATTCAACCAGCATTACTCTTATGATCGACGTTATTGTACACCATATCCAGATTGCTCTCCCCCAAGGTCTCATCACCTTAGTGAAAGGAATAGTCTTGAAAGGGACAGGTTTGTATGCATTCATAAAGCCTCATTAAATTGCCAAAGTTGGAAGGAATTTCTAACAGAATAATTTTATTTTGATGGGGTAGATATTCAAGTTATAGGAGTTATTACGAGTGCTCGCCACCAAGACATTACAGAAACCCACCAAAAGGCACGACCCCTCCAAAGATAGAATGCATTATCTTTGGTGTAATGCTTGAAGAAATATTTTATGAATATGATTTTAGCAACCCCTTTTATTATATTTTTGTCAAGGATATATATTGTTGCATTATTGTCTGCGTTGTCTCATAGTTATGTTCACCATAAATATTTGACCTCTTAGGATGATTTCTTTAACATAGGTACATGAGGAGCAAGAGTTGAAGCATGAGTTATAGCCATGTAGCTTATCAAAACCGATGAATAAATCAAAGTCTCATCCATAATTGCAGTCCTATAGATGAGCACCCTATCATGATTGTAGTTTGTTAAGTATATCTGATTCTAGTCCTTCTCCTAGTGTTTCAAATCATGCCTGGTTTTCCAAAGAAAAAGGTAAAAATATAGCGTGATCATGTACTCTATGGCACCATGAATATGATTATATCCAATGTTGTTGGCGATCATGTAGATCTATCAGTGCACGAACCATCACCCTCAGAACTGAATAAACATTATGAATTGGCATCAGAATATATCCTAAGCATTTGTCCTTGTGGATACTCATTATTTTGATGGAAGAAGGAAATTTGCTCATCCCATGGTGGATATGATCCATGTGAAGCACCAACTATTGGGTTGATCATCCTATTTTGATTCTCCTTATTGCTCCACTTATACCTAGCTCTAGGATGATCATGCTTATCCACTATATCCTTGGCATCCACATGAATATAAATTTTTTTTATACGTCTCATATAGTGTTACACTTACAGTTGCTAGGGAATAGTTATTTTTGCAATCCAATTAATCCAATTTCTTGAGTTTTGTTCAAAATTCCTAGAAAAGGTTTATGGATTTCATAACCTGCTTGATCATATATTGTGTAATTATACAATCTATCATCCTTTGTTGACCATTAGATACTCAAAGTTTTGTATTGATGATTTTTACCATTATAGAGGACTCTGTAAGTTAGGTCCCCAAATTCTTAAAGGGTGTTATCTCAATGGAAGAGCGCCTGCATTACAAGAAGGAGGTTGGCAGTTCGATTCCTCCATGCCCTAATGATATTATAATATCGGTTAAAAACAACTAAGTTAGTAAGCAAAAATAAGAGATGACCAAACAATGAGAGATAAGTGACCAAACAAAATGACCAAAATTCGTATATTAAACTACTAAAAATGACTAAATTAGTGACCTAAAAATGAGAGACGTGAAAGTAGGTACTAAAAAGGATGCAACATGTGGAGCTAATGATGAAGCTGTTGGCTCGCCAAATTGAAACTCTTTTGTACCTCTTTACATCCTCCATATACACCTATGATCTCTTCATTTGATCCTTTTATCCCACAAATCCTTCTACATTTTCACATATTAGTACCCAAATATTCAGCAAGTTATTAAGGTATGATAATTCATCAATTTCCTTTGATTTAATATTTAAATGTCATTTCTTGAAGGATTTGTGACTAATTGCATTTCTACAGCATACTTTGATTTCTGCAGCACACGTTGGCATTCAACAGCTATTAGTTATTATGAAGCTTCTCCATACGTGGCCAGTTTCTCAAACAAACTCGAGTTTATCCATCCCAATTCTCGCTGATGACTCATGTACAATTAATGCAATATTCATCTCTAGGAACTACGTGCCATAGAGATGCATATTTGCTAAAAGATGGAAAACCAAAGAATATCTCGAACATGAAGGAATCAGCTATTTTCGCATTGTATCATTAAATAGAATATAGAGTTCGTTACTGTAAACTTGGAATTGGTTATCTCAGCCTTCAAGCTATAAAGAGCCATAGATCGAAAATGTAAAAGATATGATGTATATGTATGCAGAAAACAATGAACGGTCAATAGAAGGATTGCTTTGTTTAGATGCTGGTTTCTCTGAATTAAACAGAGTTCAATTCATATAATGTTATTCCTGTTATCTTAAGTAATGAAGTGTATGTTTCTTTAGGCTGTAATTAATTTGTTTTCAGCTGTCATTATTTTCTTCATTATAAATTATGGTTGTAGCTTAGAAGTTCATCTATAAGTTGTTTAAGGACTTGTGGCTTTCTTGGAAAGGATCCACCAAGAAGACCATAAGCCCCTCTTTTGTAAATCTAGTTCTTGTATAGAATAGATATATTAATTGTTATTTTCTGTTTTTTATTAAAAGGAAGAATTGTAGTTAGTAAGCTTGTTAAGTGACTGCAAAAATAGATTTACATATGTTTGAAGTTAGTCATCTTATTATGTGATAATTATGGAATAATATACACATAATTTGTTAGTTTAGAACCGAGCTCGGGCATTAGGGTAGGTTGATTTAAAAATATTCTTCTGAATACTTATTATTGTTGGTCTGGTTTTTTTTTGTTGTAGATTCAAATTCTAAGTTTAAAATTCATACATTGATTCTGTAAAACTTGGTTCCCAATGAAATAAAATTAATTATATTTTCTTTTAAATTATAGAATATATAAATGGCTTTCATTTTCGTTATGGTTTAAGCGTTGAGAAAATTCAGTTCTGTCTTTAAAGATTAATTGCATCTATTCTGCAAATGACATTTATTATGTTTTAGTTTTAAAATACAAGTTAGTTTGAAATAGTATTGATCATAGAAACAACTCATTTTTAAAATGAATCAATAAGCTTTATAATAGTATTAAAACTTCTTAAAAATCTATTAATTTAATAAGAGCTTTTAAAATGTTAAACGATACATCAATTTCATAAGTTTTCTTTTTGCAACTTACTATGTTTTCTGTGTCATTTAGTCCTAGTTCACTTTCTGTAACCTATTCTATTTTCTGTGTCAATAAGTAGTTTTCTATTTTATTTAAGTTTCTGAATTATAGTTCTCATTGGTTTATACTTTGGTAATTAGAATTGTTTTGAAGTTCGTTTAAAGAGTATTTTCATTTCTGTAATTAGGATAGGACATGAATTTGAATGTTTTGTAGATGTGAGAGTATTCTAATTAATATTAGGACTTTACATTTGAGTAAGTTTGATAGTCGATAGATTAGAAATCTTATTATTAAGCATTTTGAATAATCCCTAGATTAGAGTAAGCTAGCTTAGAGTATATTAGATTAGGATAGGCCCTAATCCTGCATATACAATGTTTGCATCTTACAAGCTACCTTACCGAGTTGACAAATTAAGTGTTGTATTAGATAGTGCATATTTAGCCCCGACATTTTGGTACCATTTCCGAGGAGGTTTCAAAAGGGATTAGAATCTAGGTAGATAGGCTGCTTTTACATTACATAACAAGGGGGAGGGAAGAACGGTAAGATGAGAGGTAAAAACCTACTCATCCACTATAGTGGGTTGCCCCAAAACCTTGTTTTTTTTTTCTACACAAGTTTGTTTGATTTATTTGGAGTATGTTTCCTTTTCTGCAAATGTAGATAGTTTACTCTCACATAGTTAATTAAGCATATATGTTTTTGAAATTTTTCCTTTTCCTACAGTTACTTTTGATGCAAGTGTGTTTTTCCTTTCAATAGTATGCCAGAGTGCTCTTTATTCAGCAAAAGTAGGATTTCTTTCAAGTAGGAATGTTTATTGGGCCAGTTTTGCACTCACAACACTTAATTTCAGTTTAGTTTTTTTGCTTATGAGTAAATTTTACATTTTTTTAATGAATGCATTTAATTTCCTGCATGCATGATTTTTCCACAAATAGTTTTAAAATTTGAACTTAAAAAAAAAAGATTTGGGTGTTGTAAGAACCATGTTACTAACCCACCTGTGAAGAAGGATATTTGAGCCAATACAAGTTTGAGGATGTTCAAAAAATTGTTGAGTAGAGAAGGGTTTATGACTACAAAGAGTTTCTTTAATCCTTTTTGCAGCATTAGGTCCATATCTAGAGAAGAATTCATCTTCCAAAGCGGGCATCAGATCCATAAGTATCCTCAGCATGAAGATCTTGACCTATACATTTATCATTTCTTATTTGATGAGAGAGCTAAAGAATCACGGAAAGCAACTGAAGAAGAATAACAACTAGAACCTGAAATTACATAATTTCTTGCTTTCCTGGTACCAAAGGAAGAATATCAACTTTGTTGCTAGGGTTTTACCCCTAGCTTGTACGAATGAGTACCTACTAAGGACAATGGATTCCTTAGTAGCAGTTCAATGATATGCGAGCGGACCGCGGGTTTGAAGAAAACAGGTGCGGTCGGGTCGCGGGTTTATGGACGGCAGACGCGGGCGGACCGCGGGTTTGAAGAAAATAGGTGCGGTCTGGTCGCGGTTTTCGGGTCGGTAGACACGGGCGGACCACGGGTTTGAAGAAAACAGGTGTGGTCAGGTTGCGGGTGAAAAATCTAACAGGCGCGGTCGGAGCGTGGCTAACAGGGAAAAATACGCGACCGAGTCACAGCTAAGAGCTGGAAAGGCGTGGTCGGGTCGTAGCTAAGGGCTAGAAAGTCGCAGTCGGAACGCGACTATGAAAAAAACAACGGCGGTTTACGGCGGCCGAAAATGACAGCCGAAAGGACAAAAACGGAAAATAAAATAAATTAAAAAGCCAG